>CAJJDP010000204.1:2901-17240 GCA_905182995.1 Paramecium octaurelia | reverse complement strand
AACTAATTAATTATATAGGACGATTATTTGAAATCTAAATCTAAATAATGTTGGTAGCAATTATTCATAGTATTTTATTTTGATATAAAGCAATACTCAATCAAATTTAATATTTAATACAATTGGAAAATTTACAACTACGTTTTAAACCAATAATAAATATTGATTTCGTTCTGCTAGTAAATTGTAAAACTGAAAAGCAGGTATTCTCTTAATATAATAAATTTAATGGTTGTTCTACATAAAAATATTATTGATTTAATCAAGTTAGCATCTAGAGAAACAAATCCAGTTTGGATAGCCTGATTAATACTAGCTTTTAATTCATTTTTAAAGTTTGGATCCAATTAAATTTGTTTTGGAGCATTTTGCTTTCGAGAAATACGTACGATTCTATTCAATCTTCTAGAATAAAGATATCAAATTATTGAGTCATGGATACCTGGAAATCACTTGATCTTAAGGATAGTCATTTTATATATAATTTTGAATTAACGAGAACTTAATTTTATCCTTAGGATCATCAGCTTTTTTATTAATGAAATACAAATTACTTTTCTTGAAAGCCGTGATCGAATTTCAAGAACTAGCTTTTTACTTTACTTATAGAATAATTTTTATGCTTAGATTATTAAATTATGTTAATGAATCAAGCTTTAAATAGTTTTTTGTCAAAAGACACCTTACTGTTAGAACATATTATAAGTTTTAGATAATTCTATTATCATGATAACTCAATCTCAAACAAATGACTTATTGATGCAAACTTTACTCCAAAGAAAAAGATTAATATTATTTCATTTAATGGTTTAAGGAATTAATATAGTTTAAGCTGGAAAATTTGGAAAAACTTGATAAAAACTTTTTGAGTAAAGTATTGGCATTATTATAAATTATTGTAAAGCTGAAACAACTGTTGCTGATAATAGTTTAATTATTCAATTAAATAGGAAAGAAAATTGGGAAGACTATTCTTAACGCAGATCAAATAAAAATGCGATGAATTTTTTATTGAGTGTCAGGGCAGGCCATATTAGAAAAGAGAATAAACTTTTGCTTTTTTCAGGATAAAGTCTCTCTTTTTCTAAGATTTTACAGACAAAGTTAATAAGAAGAAATAAATGTATTAGTTTATGAAACAGAGTATGTATGTTAATGAATTAACCTTAATAAAATGGAAGCTCATTCTCTGCTGTAAGAATATAATATATAAAGACAATTCAATGCAGATAAAAGTTGATAATCACAAATATCTAAGGGAAACTACTTTTTGTATTAATAAATTTATTAAGTCCAGTAATTGCCAAAAATATTCTAAAAAGAATTAATAAATAACAGTGATTTGAATAAATCTATAAGAATTTATAATTTAATAGATTTGATTAAAATCTCATTATACATTTTTGATGATTAAAAATTGAGTATAATAATTGCTATTGATAGCATAGCATCAAATGAAGACCTTAAAAATCTTGATTCACTAAACTATTTTCAATCTAATGGTTTTCCTAACAAATATTTACAAAAAATTATTGGTGTGATGATAGCACGGTTTCTTTTTATGGTTTTGAATGTAAACCTAAATGTATTATAACAAAAAAATCAAACATTAAATCTATTTTCTTTGAATGATAATCTAGTAATCCTAAGTATTATATTGTAATCATTTTAAAGTCTATGGATTAGATGAAATTATTGAATGCCATAAAATTAATTGCATAAATAGATATTATAGTAATAATTAATGTGATTGATTATTAAATATGATAATTTCCAGCTTTAAGTAATAGAGGCATCTTAATATAATAAAGGAGTAGTTTCATTTTATTAATAATAGTTTTAATTCTTCGAACATTAAAGCAATATTTCATACTTCTCCTCTATAAAATTTTTAAACTAATGTTATAAATAGAATTCAGAAAAAAGTTTTATAATTATCTGTTTAAAAAAGAAATTTTGCCTATATGAGGAAATAAGATTAGAACCTCACTTTGATAATGAAAAGAATGAAAAGCAAATTCGGGCCTAGTTAATTTTAAACAATATTTTTATATTATAAGCGGGAGTATTAATACTAAATATTGTTAATTAAAATATCATATAAAAAATGCAAGCTCTCTATTCATCATAATCAAACATCATCCAATACGCAAAGTCTAAAATTGAAGAACATTTTGTGGAAATAGAATAAAGATTAGAAGTAATTTTCATTATCTATTATTTTCTAACTTCTTTCCTAGAATTGATGAATTAATTGACTCATTTGTTAATAAATCCTTTGGGTATGAATTATGAAAATGAATCACTACTTGAATTGCCTTAATTTATTTAATTCCCTATCAATGTATTTGACTTCTCTTAACAAATCTTAGAGGGTGTGAAACCTTTGGTTAATAAAGTTAAAAAAAATGAAATTGAAATAAAAGACAGAAAAATAAGTGAAGCATTTTGTTAATAGAAAATAATTGACGAAACTATTTAATAAAATAATATCATGATATAAGAGAATGATTCTTAAACTGAAGAAATAAAAGAATCTTAGACATAAAAGAAAATTATTTAAGTTGAGAATTAATAGAAGTAATTAGAATAATAATTGATGATGTATAAATAAGTTCAATTTAATTTAATTGATGATTCAAATTAATAGAATGGAATTTGTTTTACAATAGTATTCAATAAAGATGGATCAATTATGATTTCAAGTTGTAGTTGTGAGATTAAAAATATGGGATTTTGAATAAGGAAGATTTAAATTATCTAATTCTTATAAAAAACATAGCCAGCCTGTTAGGTGTTTAGTGTATAGCAAAAAAACAAATAGCTTCATTTCTAGTTGTTCCTATCACTAAATTATATGTTGGTAATAAATTAATAAAAATGAGTGGAAGTGCTGAGTAACATGCTGGTAGTGTTAATTGTTTATTATTAAATAAATAAGAGAATCAACTCATTTCAGGAGGATATGATCATAAAATAGTAGTATGGAAAGTAGATTTTATTTAGAATGATCTGACTTTTCTGTATTCCTTAGATTAACATAGCAATTGTGTCTTTTCACTAAGTTTTAATTAATCTGAAACTGTATTTGGATCATGTGGTTTTCATGAATTCATAATATGGGAGAAAGGATTATAAGGAAGATGGGAATTTATATATAAATAGAATGTTTCATATGGATATACAATCCATTTCATTAATGATTAACAATTTCTTTGGGTAACTAAATCAAAGGATGATATTTTGGTATTTGAATTATAGAATGGAGTTTTTAAATAGAATTCAAATAAAACTATTTCTTTAATTAAGAATAATGAATGTGAAGATTTTTTTTTATTTCCAATTATACATAAGAAAGAAATGTGATATTGGTAAGACACAAACATCATATCTATTTGATTAGACAATTAAATGATGACACATTTAATATTGTTGCATCTTTAAATTCTTAAATTAAAGAGACTTATGGAACTATGACCAATAATGGCTAATATTTAGTATTTTGGGATTATAAATTTTAAAAATATTCCTCATATGAGATATAATATTTATGAAGTATTTATTTATCATTTTTATTATAAAGTAAATAATTATTTTCAACATTGTTAGAATTATTAAACTAAAAAGGATTAAGATAGTGATTAATATCTTTATCAATTATAATTATAATTAGGTTATTTATGATATTTTTTCAAATCTAAATACTAATTTTGATTCTGAATATAAACTACATTTAAATTTTCTTTCATGAAGTTTAATTATTTAATTGTTTCCTCTTAAGACTAGAATGATTAATAATATATTCTAATTCTAACTTTATTTAAACTTTAAAGGTAGGGAAATGCTTAAAATATTAATATAATTAAAGTATGATTTTTAGTTATTAATGCCAAATGTGATCTTCATTTATTTGCTTGTTAATATTATGATTGTACTGATCTTATCAGTAGTGAATGCATATTAAGAATAGTTTAAGAATTGAACAATTAATTAAAACTAGTGCTTTATATTTTTTAAAGAACAATAATTTAGTCATTCATGCTCAATAATAATTAAATTTTTTTGTTCATTTATTTTGTCCGTATTCGCTTAAATCAATCTAGATATATATATATCTATAGCGACTTATAACTTGCCTTGTAACATACCAATTAATTTAGCAAACAATTAGTATACTTACTTTCCAAATTGATAGTAAATTAAGAATACTCAATTGATTAACAAATTCATTCATCCTTCACCTCAAATGTTATAATTTTTAACTTAATTGTAGGTTATGTATATATATTCTTAAAATTTTCTTTTTGTGATTTAACTAAGATTTTAAAAAAGTTAAACAAAAAGTTTTTATAAGATTAAAATAATCATCCAGATGGGCATAATAAAGATATATAGTAATATTAAAATTAATATAGAATAACAATTCAAAGTGTTAGCAATAGTTCTAATAATTTTGTGATATCCACTATCTAGATATAATTTGCAATCCCATCAATAAAATTTTAAAGCGTTTTGGTAATTGATCTATCTCTTGTCAACTATTTATAAACCGTTTATGAGTTTAAATAGTAGGATCCATATATTTATATAATAAATGTATTTAATAATTCACTTTTGTATACTAAGAAGATCCTGAGAACAAATCTTACATTAATCTCTCAGTGTCTATAAAATTGAATATACTGTTTTCAAATTTTTATAGAAAAGCCAAAATTTTCATAAAAATATTGATACTTTTCCTGATACTATCCTTACACATCTATAAGCGGAAGACCTTCATTATTGTTGATAAAAATTTACAAGTCGCACCTAAGATCTCTATTTAATTACATAATAAAAAGTTCAGTAAAAATACATGACAAGCAAGACTTATTTCTTATAAACCAAGATAATTAGAAGGAGTCATAATAAATCTAAACACAGGAAAAATAATGAACATTGTTTTAAATAAAACATTTGAAAATTCAATATTAATAATTAGGATATATGATGTTTATCTATATGAGTATAACAGAATACCATCAATATTTAAAAAATATGATCTCTTTATAATTTATCTTTAGAAATGTTAATAAAATTGAGCATGCATAAGATCCTATATTCATTTAATATTACAAAGTCATCCAATCTTCTTCATATGAGAACTTAATTATAAGATTATTGATTTAGATTACTAATATATATTCGCTGCTCTAAAAGGGAATTAAATATAAAAAATCAAATTTTATACTGATAATTAATTTGCTTGCTTAATTCTTTCAAATTAATAGGCTAAAATCCATATTGGTCAATTACTCATTATATTTAAACTATATGATAAAAATCAAGAAAAATACTATTATTATTTAGAGTATTTAAAAGATAGATTTTTAAGGAATTCTTTAGGAAGGGTATTTGAGCAAAATGGAATTGAAAGGGGATATCACTGTATTACGAATATTGCTTTTATTATTGTAACGATTTGGTACCCGTGTATGGTGAATTGCTCGGGTCCATGATAACCACTGTTCTTTCTTTTATTTTGATGATTGTTCCAAATTTTTATTGTAACAATTAAATACAATTAGTCTATTACTCACATTATTTCTAAAATATTATTTATTGGCATAATTGTTACATTTAAATTTTCGAATATTCTCTATTTAGTGAAACCATTATTGTATTGCAACTAATTCATCTTTAGTCTAATTTCACTAATAACTTTAATCAATTATTGAACAGGGAAGTTATAGGGAAATCCAAAAATTTTAATTTTTTTATTCTTCCTGTCTAGAGGTAATAGAAAGTCCTTAGTAAGAACTAAACTTACGATCCTGAGTGCATCTAATCGTTTACTTTAGATTTAAGGAAAAAGGTTATATAAATTCCAATAATTACTTTGATGCTTCATTAGAAAAAGATAAAATAATTTGAACTTTAAGTAGAGATATTCATAAAATGAATGAAAGAACATTATTAGATGACTTGGAAGTAAAGCTGGCTAAATATTCCAAAAATCTTTCAAAGGGAAATGCTAGTTGATCTCTATTAATTTATGCTGATTAACTAGTATCAAGAGTAAATTCTTATTAAAAGTAAGTCCAGTCACTGTCTTTGGATGAAGTTATGGCATCCTTTTAATAGTTTTCTTTTTATTTTGAACAAATATGGGTCATAAAATTAGAAACAGTCTTAAAAATGCCATACTATTTAGTTATTTCACTAGAAAAATATGGCAATCACTCTAAAATTAGAAAATAAAATTATTCGGCTAATTTGAAAAATGAGGACTAATGATTATATCAAATGTAAGAACATTTTTATCAGATTGGGTATGGATATTTGAAGGACTGACCTAGCAGTACTCTAAATGAATCATCAGAAATTTGAATCAAGAAATATACTATTTAGAGGCTCAACAGTAATTGGCATAATAAATTGAATAAATAGTGCAAGTCTTATTGAATAATTTAATCGCATTTTATATGGACAAACAATAACAGCTCGAACTGCTACACTAGCTTCAACAGAGTAGTGGGCAATGATGCGCGCAATTAACTGGATCAGTCTTTAAATATCATTTATTATAGCATATTTTCAATATATGGAGTAGTATATTTGGCGCAAGTCTAAAAATAAGTAGTAACCAAGATGTACACGAAGTACATTTAGTTGAAATCAACAATTATTGGGAGGTTTCAACAATTGGATTACTACATTAAGTAGTATCTTAGCTGAATTGTTGAACGATTGCCATTTTGTAACAGAATTTTGCATATGGTAATCATAAAATAAAAGGAGCTGGAAGTCAGAGAATTACATGATTTAAAAAACTAATTGCATGAGAGTTAAATGTAAAATTTTATTATGTCTATAAAATCTTATAATACAATTTTGAGAATAAATTTGCTTGTCAGCTTAGTAATACATTTAAAAAATGATAGCTCATTATTTGTGATTGGAATTTTCTAATTCTCTACTATCATTAGATAATACAAAAGAAAACTCATTAGTCTAAAAGAGAAGACACATTATCGCAATTTTAAAGTTTTCTATCTGTTAAGATTAAATTGATTATTAAATTTGTTAAACTTAATATATTTATTCCATTCATGTATAATTATCAAATATTCAGTCTTAAATAATTCACACTCCAGACATCTAAAATAAGATCTTATGAAGAAGAAAATTTGCGTTTTTTAGTTATATATATTTATTAATTAACGATTTATTTAAGATAGATATATTGAATTTAGAATTATATAATCATCATGTATTTCTGAGTGCTAATAAAAACAATATCTTTTTTATAAGGGATGATATTAATTAAAATATTTTAAATGTTAAGCCAATCTGCTCGCAATTCCAGTGTAGTTTAGAAACTCAAGAATTAATTTCTATTTCATTTAGACATTTTCGGATAATAACCTAATTTTACAATACTAAAATGAAAAAAATAACCTTCTACACTTTTTCTTCTAGCCTCATTAATGATTTGTGCCTCAAGATTTTATTTTTTTCTCTCAGAAGTAGTCACTTTGATTTCTCAATCCAAACAACGATTTGTTAAACAGAATTATTGATTTCTGATGCCAAAGTAGAAAAATACATTTTAATTAGCCATTTCTACTTTAGAATAATAACTTCACATACATTGCCCATAATAGGAATTGATCGATATTTCAATCTTAATATCAGTTAATGTGAGAGATTAAGGGAGATAAATAAAGATTCAGGAAAAATCTCTGTCAATTCGAAGCAAAAATAACTGCAATTATAAGGTGCACATAATTACCAATCAAACCATGTAATATGTCACATTTTACAACTTATATATAACAGGAATACTTTTCAATTATAAAAATAGGAGGAATCCAATGCATAAACTGGAAATATCTATAAGAGAATCCGTTAGTAAAAAAAATTATTAACTTCTTAGAAATAATAACTAAGTTACATCCCATTCATTCAGATACATATTTATTTAGTTTTCTGCTTGTCATAATACAAGTTTGTCTTGAGTTTTTGCATCAGAAAAGGAAATAGAAAATATCTTAGAATTGGACCAAGATAACCATTTCAAGAAATCATAACAAATGAATTTACAAGGTTTTCTTTAAGCAGTTCTAAGGCTATTTCTTAAAGATATAAACTCATGTAAACTTTTACTGATGAAGGATTAATTTGGGAATAAATTTTGGATTAATCAAACATTTAATAAAGTGAATGGAGAGAGATATCTGAATTTTATGATAATCAATATTTGGTTATTCAGGATATTATGCTAGATTATAAATAAACAAATAATATTAGAACTTATGTTAAATGGCAAACAATTTTAGGAAAACTAGGAGGAATATTTTAAATTTTAATTATGATTGTAGCTATTATTTTAAAGCAAATTATTGAAAACTTTATGAAATTAGAAATTGTGAATAATCTTTTCAATTCTCAGAACCACTTCAAATAAACATAACGAATAATCAGTAATCAAATCAATAACTCACAAAATGAAATTAGAATAATAGATTAAGGCAAATCTAATTTGGAAATTTGGTTAATAATCTTTGGGTGTAGGTAATGAAGAAAAAAAATTTTTTGTTCTTGCTAAAAACAAGGTTAATTAGAGATAGTAAACATTTTACAAAATTATAAGAAATAAAAGTCTATTATTAATCTTTGTTAACAAAGATTAATAATTAATATTGAAAAATTATCGAGGTCGAATAAGATAGAGGGTTTTTAGATTGAAAATACAAATTAACATGAAATTGAATAGAAAATCATTCTTTACAATGATTAAGCTACTCTCAATTTCAATCCCGAATAAGTTCCTTCCATTATGTCAAAAGTAATTTCAAAAAGATTTTTTAATTCTTGCTATTAAATATAAGAAATTCATTCTTTAAATGAATGCGACATATATGAGCCTGCACCAAAATAGCTAAACACTTGATAATAATTATTTCATATCAAAATTAACTATAACAATATCTTAACCAACGTCATTGAACCTACCAAGATTTTTATTTAATCCACATAGATATTTCTAACTAAATTTAAAATTCGTAGAATTAATACTTTTTATTTATAATATTAGTAATATTATTTATACTTAGAAATTAAAAATGGAAGTTATGTATTAGCTAAACAATAAGATTGATAGAAATTAGGAAATATGTTAAATTTGTAAACAATCCAACCAGTTTTTCATAATTAATTACAACAACAGAATTAGCCTAAAAATAAAAATATTCTTCAATTAAGGTTAAACTTACATATCATATCGGTCAAAAATTAACCTGAAAAAATGTCTTTAATATTTGACAATTCAAAAATTAATCTAAACTTTAAAATATAAAGGGAAAACTTCATTTTTTTAATTTAATAGTAATTTGGTAATGTTAATGTTTACTTATACTTACAGACAATATTTATTAATAGAATTTGATGAAATCTATGAACTTTTATGAGAATCATAAGAATTCTTTTTAAAGTGTCAATACTATATAAGATGAAACATTACCAATAAAAATCTTTGGATATAATGAGCGATTCATATTACTCTGCCTATATTATAGAATGCTATCCTCTAGTTGCGAGTTTATTTCAACGCGTGTTAATTGCAATGTTAAAAACTCTTTATTTTATTTACAAAATAATATTGAGCACTAAGTAGATTCTCTATTTTATTGATTAAATTTCATCAAAATTTTGTATTTANGGAATATTTTAAATTTTAATTATGATTGTAGCTATTATTTTAAAGCAAATTATTGAAAACTTTATGAAATTAGAAATTGTGAATAATCTTTTCAATTCTCAGAACCACTTCAAATAAACATAACGAATAATCAGTAATCAAATCAATAACTCACAAAATGAAATTAGAATAATAGATTAAGGCAAATCTAATTTGGAAATTTGGTTAATAATCTTTGGGTGTAGGTAATGAAGAAAAAAAATTTTTTGTTCTTGCTAAAAACAAGGTTAATTAGAGATAGTAAACATTTTACAAAATTATAAGAAATAAAAGTCTATTATTAATCTTTGTTAACAAAGATTAATAATTAATATTGAAAAATTATCGAGGTCGAATAAGATAGAGGGTTTTTAGATTGAAAATACAAATTAACATGAAATTGAATAGAAAATCATTCTTTACAATGATTAAGCTACTCTCAATTTCAATCCCGAATAAGTTCCTTCCATTATGTCAAAAGTAATTTCAAAAAGATTTTTTAATTCTTGCTATTAAATATAAGAAATTCATTCTTTAAATGAATGCGACATATATGAGCCTGCACCAAAATAGCTAAACACTTGATAATAATTATTTCATATCAAAATTAACTATAACAATATCTTAACCAACGTCATTGAACCTACCAAGATTTTTATTTAATCCACATAGATATTTCTAACTAAATTTAAAATTCGTAGAATTAATACTTTTTATTTATAATATTAGTAATATTATTTATACTTAGAAATTAAAAATGGAAGTTATGTATTAGCTAAACAATAAGATTGATAGAAATTAGGAAATATGTTAAATTTGTAAACAATCCAACCAGTTTTTCATAATTAATTACAACAACAGAATTAGCCTAAAAATAAAAATATTCTTCAATTAAGGTTAAACTTACATATCATATCGGTCAAAAATTAACCTGAAAAAATGTCTTTAATATTTGACAATTCAAAAATTAATCTAAACTTTAAAATATAAAGGGAAAACTTCATTTTTTTAATTTAATAGTAATTTGGTAATGTTAATGTTTACTTATACTTACAGACAATATTTATTAATAGAATTTGATGAAATCTATGAACTTTTATGAGAATCATAAGAATTCTTTTTAAAGTGTCAATACTATATAAGATGAAACATTACCAATAAAAATCTTTGGATATAATGAGCGATTCATATTACTCTGCCTATATTATAGAATGCTATCCTCTAGTTGCGAGTTTATTTCAACGCGTGTTAATTGCAATGTTAAAAACTCTTTATTTTATTTACAAAATAATATTGAGCACTAAGTAGATTCTCTATTTTATTGATTAAATTTCATCAAAATTTTGTATTTAATTATAGGACTTGATCGAACTGACTATTAATTTGTGATTATTGTAGAGAAGCAACCCTCCATTGCAAGTTGTCTAAAGTAAGGATCCAGGTTTCTTATTCAAGTATTACTAAGCTTTAGTGTAGCTATAAGTTTTGGAAGTATTTTCGAATCCCTGAAATCTATTCAAATGATTGAGAAAATGAATAGCATCTCCTATTTAAATAGGATAATCCTATTTTATTATTTTGAACATTTGATTTATGTTAAAATCAACATCATTTTAAATTAATGTTAAAAATAAATAATTTAAAAGTAAGTAAGCAACACAGCGAAATTGGAATTTATTATTTACTACTATTAAATAAAGAGTAGAAAGTATTTAATTATTTTACCTATATTCTCAAGTTGAGTAGAATTGTGAATATCAAATAATAAAACGTGGTAAATGGATATTGAATTTAGTCGTAACTATAATAACATATCAAAGATTAAAGACTAACTGTATATTTTACTCTGGAATTTGCAAATAAATACTGGGATTATACCATCTATATATATATTTTTAGCCTTATGGAGGAAGTAAATTTAATACTAAAAATAAGCCATTTACACAAGTTTGAAATTAATTATGCTTTTTAAAAAAGATTAAACTATTAAGAATAGAATCTTGTATAAATAAAGACTTGTACCTTCTTATTACCTGCTTATATATACTATTCAACTATTCTTTAATTTCAATACCTTCAACTTTATCTGTTCAATCACTCTCCGTACTATCGTATAAATTGGAAACTGTGTAGATAATAATTCAAATTTGAAAATTGCTAAATTGTCATTTATCAAACGATTGTTATTATTCCAAAGCATTCAGAACATGCTATCCAACCATAAATAACATCGTGAAATACCACTTATGAAAGTGTAAGAGTATTTTTATACATAATCTTATCTATATTAAAATTGGTCAGATACTATTAGCATAGATATTTAATTAAATATTGTCTCAATAAAGAACTCATCTATTTCGAGAAATATTTGTAATAGTTTTTACTTTTATCCAAAGTTATTAAAGTGCATTCCAAGTTATCATTTCGTAGATAACTTTATTTTACTCTCAATTAAGCGTTGACTTTCCTTTCTCTCTTGACGAAAAGCTAATGCGAAGTTTAATACTTTACTTTTCTTTTCTCAGATCCAAAATACTAAATACTCTCCATTGTGAGTTATATTTCGAAAAATCTATTTAATCTAACAATTTAATAATTTATCAACCTTAAGTATACCATCGACTAATTATCTAAACAAATAGATATGATATTTATATCTTATCAATAATACATTTTTTTCTTAATTATGTAAGATTTGAAAATTCATATCATCCTCACTTTTATTATTTTTAGTTAATTTGATAGTTTTATTAGTATTTTATTTAAAACTCCACTCTATAATTCAAATACTAAAACTTCATCAATATCTACATCCATAGTTACCCAAAGACAATTTTTGATCATTTATTAAATGTATTTTATACCCTTTATTAGCAACTGATTATATATATTTATCCCATATTCTGAATTCATCAAATCCACAGGACACCAATTCAGTTTCAGAGAATTAACTATAATGACTCTACACTGTTTTCATGTTTACTAAAGGAATAAAGAAAAGTCAGCTGACTCTTCATAAAATCTACTTTCCAAACATTTATGTAAATATCAAAAATTCATGAAATAACCTAATCCTCTTCCTTATTTAGCATTAAAATAACTCCTTCAATATGATTTTAAAATGGCTATGAATTTTACTGCTCTTGTTGATTAATTTATTACCAATAGATAAGAGCGTAATCTATAGAACCAAAAATAAATGAACTTCTGAATTTGCTATACACTAGACGTCAAATAGCATCTTGATGTTAGGAGTAAGTTTTAACTAATTCTAATTTTCCTTTTTCAAAGTTCAAAATTTAGGACTCTCAAAAATTTCATAATTAATACTGTTTTATCAAACACTATTGCAAAACACTACCCACTCGATTATTTTGAATCATCAATTAATTTAAGCTCAATTTTTTATCTATCATTATTAGTGTTATTCTAGTTATTCCTATTAAATGGCAATTTAATTCATTTCCTATTGTATCCTAGCATCGTATTTTTAGTTTCCTTGATTTTATAAACTTTTCAATAATTCTTCCCACTTCTTGGATTCTTAAAATGATTTAAAATGTAAATTTTTATTGATCTTCAAACATTTTTGATTAATTAGCTTATATAATTGATCTATTATAAATTCCTAATTGAACCAATCAATTTTTGTTTTAGTAATTAAATTTCTAACTCATCAAAAAAGATATACCAGGCATTTTATTATCTACATCTCAACATTTCTTAAATCTATTCATCTATATAACCAATTAATTTTTCTATATTTTGAGCAACTCTAGACTTAATTAATGTAGAAGTTTGATTATCAAGAGATTTGCTATTAATGGTTACAACATTCTCAAAAATATATTTTCTTAACTTTTGATTTTCTTCAATAAATTCCTTTAAGTTTCTTTGATTCCGCATTTTCTATGCATTGATTCGATAATAGTCTTTACTTCTTTTTTAACATTGAATTATTAGATACCATTAAGATTTGCTGCTTATGAATAGAGCATTAAAGAATCTTCTCTTCCTTTTTGATCATTGTTGAAGAAATCAAATAAAGAGAGAAATTTAACATATAAAAGACACTTTAACATTGATTTGAATTAATTGTAATATTAGTAAAGAGCTGAAACCTAATTTATTGAGAAGCATAATAATAGGACAACTACCTGTAACTGGTTCCTTCAATTTATCAACAGAATGAACCAAAAAAGTTATAATACTAATAATACCTTCTAAATACCTAAGGCATTTATTTTCTTAAGAATATCATGTAATTTTGCGAGAAAAATTTTAATAAAAATTGAATGGAATCATTATTAAAGCTAACGATTCTTGATTAGCTTCAAAATTTCTAGCAAAAGATAGATACATTTATAAAGATAAATGCTACAATTAAGTCAATAATTTCAACCTTTATGAATAGTTAGAATTCTTAGATGTATGTTTATGTGACTAAAAGAACAAGATTAAAATTTAATTTAGATAATATGTAGCTATGTTGAGATAAAATAAATAGTTCATCAAAAATAATATTTACCCATATGAATGGCTCAATATTATTATTATCTATTTACAACAATATTGATACTGCAATAAATAATTTGTTTATGTTAAGCTTATGTATAGC
>CAJJDP010000203.1:34398-44976 GCA_905182995.1 Paramecium octaurelia | reverse complement strand
CCAGAACTTCGCCATAGATCTTCCAGTATGTAAACTACATATAAGGGGGAGAGAAGTGGATCGATTTATTTCTTAAAGGAAAGACTAATTATCATTTAGATATTACAGATAATTTGAGAGTCTATATTAATCACTTACAAGTGGGCGGTTACGAGAAAAATTCATTTCCAAATCGTAGTTAGACGATCTATCATATATCTCCTTTATGCATATTAAGTTAAATTGATGATGTGATAATAACCAACCAGTATGTTCTTGCATTCCTCTAAATTATCAACTTCTAATATATCTATGCAAGAAATTAGCAAATATCGGCATTTAGAAGTATTAAAAATTTGCTTCTTTTGAAGAATTAATCAAAATTAGGTATTCTAAGTCATTTGTCATGTTTATTTTACATGATCTATAACTCTGCATCAATTCAATAACCAAAGAATTTCCTTCAATAAAATAAACTCTTTTGGTTCAGCGCCTTAGGTGAAGAAAATAGGAACAGCTCAAGCTCTTCTAAAGGCCCAAGAATTTCTATCCCTGTTGCAAACTTTTTAAGTGTTTCTCAAATTAGGATGGGTTGCCTTAAAATAATCAACAGAAACATTAAACTGCGCCTAAATTAAATTAATTTTCAATTATTGATGTTTCATTTCAATTGATTAGGTTTATCTTCCATACGAAAGTTTATTTCAACATTAGAGATAATTTATTTCTATCTCTTAGCCAGAGTCAATTGTGCTAGAGCTTTTTCATTTACTATCAATCAGAAGTCGTGTTTTTCTGGGCACATCTGACAAATTCAACACAAAATGGATGACTCAAGTTAGCACCAATCATTAAAGTATTCTTCCAAATATAATTTAAAATCCTGAATGGTAGTTTTTTGTGCTTATTTCACTTCACACAGTTTTTTTATGATATTATTCTACAAATCACCATCAACATCATTTGCTTTAGGCAATACTAGTTCGCTACTTGTTATTCATTAACTATTTAGATACCGTAGTTATATAACCTTCTCTCTTCCAAAATAAGGTCAATCTGCTCAAACTTCTATACATTTGTAATCTTCTAAATGTATATCCATCTCTAGGGTCCTATTTTGGCGATTGATTATTACCCTGTTATTTTATTTTGTTAAGCGTAGTTATTCTACTTCTTTTTTTAATATTATTCAGAAGTGATTATTTAAAGTTTGGTAAGTTAATTAACTTAAGTTGTTTTATATAAGTTCTCTCTTAATTGACAGTTTCAATTTCCATGTACTAGATATTATTTTTGAACACAACTGGTATTTTGTTTTCGTTCTTTTGAATTTTAACATAAAGAGTAAGTTCAGTGTTTCCAATAAATACATTCTTATAGGTATTTTCTATGAGTTGCCTGTTTTTACATACATCTTGTTTAATTTGACTCTCCAATTGACCCAATTTTTCACGAATTTGGAATCTAGTCCTATATTTTAGTCCACCTTCTATTAGTAAATGAATTCTCTTTGTATATTTACTAGAATTATATTGCAATTATATCTCAAGGAGATGTATCCTTCTTTTATTAATTTAGAATTATTATAGAGAACAAAAGCACCACAGTATAATTATAATGTTACAACTTAGTAACCTATAATTTGTCATATATGTAAAAATAAGAATTCGCATAATATTCTGAAGAAAATTAATAATGGTTTGTAACATAAAAAATAACTACAGATGAACAAGGGCTTCGAATATGCACTATATATCAAGATATTTATTCTATTAAAATAATTTTGATAAGAGATTATATATTTTGCGATCATTCATATGTTATTTTTTATTTTTAACTTCATAATTAGAAAACTATTGCAACTTAAACTGAATTAGTCAAATCCAGGAAATTCTGCTTAAATTTGGAAGGTTCTTTATTCCTAGCTTAATGTCTAGTTATAAAAACCCGTCGATTCCATCTTTTGCTAACCTTAGTATTTAAAATGAGGGATATTATTCAAAATACCAATATTGCCATAATCCATCCCAATTGTAAATTATTATAAAAAGGGAAAAAATAAACTTAATCGTCTCTCACAAGAATGAGGTATAGCATTAGATAATGCAGAGGCTTACACAGCCTTAATTAATACCTAGTATGTTGGTGGTTAGGTGAAAATACAAAGTCGCTAACTCCCTCTAACTTTGTTATCTAATACACATCTCCTTATTCATTATTCAAATAGACCCACCCAGGCCTTACTCCATTAAAAATCCTTGATAATTACCTTTTGCATTGACTTAACTTAGTTTAGAGACCAATAAATTTTTATCCTCATTTCCCATAAATCAGCTATACCGTACCCATATTGCATCGTTTCTTTTAAGGACGAAAACATTTCGGTCTCTCTAAAGATGAAGTATGGCTAGATAGGCTTTTAAAAATTCCATTTTCTGTAGTATTAGAAATCTTAATTCTCCATGAGTAATCATCCTAAGGATTAATAATCATCTTTTTTCAAGAAATCTTTCACATAAGAAAAGTTTGTATTATTTATGACATTCGCCTCTTATTGTTTTAAAATGTGGGAGCTTATCAACTTAAGTGCCTTCTTTGTATAACGCATGATTTTGGTCTCCATTTTGCGAGCTTGCCCTTCAACAAAGATAACTTATATTTTGGTTCCATCTTTTTTGTTTGCCTTGAAGAAAAGGATTGGACCAGTTTGAACTGGAAGGATATTCTCACACTTATCTTTCTTATCAGTATTTTGCTCCATACCTTCCCCATAAGTTTTGGTTAATATGACCCTCCAAACTATCAAGTTCACTAGTTATATCTCATTGGTATTTTGGCTGATCACAAAATATTCTTAAGTTTTTTACCAGTATTGGATTGCCATTCCATCTAGAAAATGGATTCGTCATTTATTAATTGAGAATTAATGAGAAGTAGATAGTACCGGAGTTTAATCAGGAAAAACACCATGTCCAAAGTATGAAAATCATCCTACAAACACTTTTGAAGTTCTTGAATCAGTACTTCTCCTATTTTATCAGTGAAAGTTAAACTCTGTCTATGTTAATATGATTTTGATTAAATCTGACTTGACCCTGGTATTACTGTTATATGATGGATTATTATTTTAAAAACGAAATTCTTTTTTGATTTTAAAAATAAAATACTCACTATCTTCTTTTTCAGATATTAGATAACTAAAATACGATTCATTTATATTAGGTTTTGCGAAAGTCATTTATACTTTTTAAATTACACAAGAACATAAATTCATATTCGATATTTATTAACATTATATATTGAGTTTAAATATCTATGTCCACAGACAAGCCAAAACATCTTTAAGTGGATTCAGTATTTTTTCTTTTGCTTTATCATCTCTCTTTTTTTGATAAAAATTAACTGTTGAACTAATTCTCTAGTCTTAATATATACCTTAATGATTTGCCCTGAAATAGTATTTTTTCTATTAATCATAAGTCTAAGTTAAGATCAATATTTTTGACCAGTTAAGATAACTACGAAATGCTTTGAATAGCTATTTTCAAAGTTAGAATGAATCCTTTGTGATCTTAACTTCGAAATCAACAGAGAACATAAAACTTTAAGAAAAAATTATGATCAACTTCAGCTTTTAGACAACTATTTAAGAAACCCAATGATAGATTCTAAATTATTTGAAATGGATACTGGTTCTATTAATTATTTAATCAAAGGTAATTATGAGAAGATTTGAATACTATCCCTCAAAAGTTGTGCTTATGATCCAAATTCTTTGAATTTGAAAATACATTCATCAAATTNTACCCATATTGCATCGTTTCTTTTAAGGACGAAAACATTTCGGTCTCTCTAAAGATGAAGTATGGCTAGATAGGCTTTTAAAAATTCCATTTTCTGTAGTATTAGAAATCTTAATTCTCCATGAGTAATCATCCTAAGGATTAATAATCATCTTTTTTCAAGAAATCTTTCACATAAGAAAAGTTTGTATTATTTATGACATTCGCCTCTTATTGTTTTAAAATGTGGGAGCTTATCAACTTAAGTGCCTTCTTTGTATAACGCATGATTTTGGTCTCCATTTTGCGAGCTTGCCCTTCAACAAAGATAACTTATATTTTGGTTCCATCTTTTTTGTTTGCCTTGAAGAAAAGGATTGGACCAGTTTGAACTGGAAGGATATTCTCACACTTATCTTTCTTATCAGTATTTTGCTCCATACCTTCCCCATAAGTTTTGGTTAATATGACCCTCCAAACTATCAAGTTCACTAGTTATATCTCATTGGTATTTTGGCTGATCACAAAATATTCTTAAGTTTTTTACCAGTATTGGATTGCCATTCCATCTAGAAAATGGATTCGTCATTTATTAATTGAGAATTAATGAGAAGTAGATAGTACCGGAGTTTAATCAGGAAAAACACCATGTCCAAAGTATGAAAATCATCCTACAAACACTTTTGAAGTTCTTGAATCAGTACTTCTCCTATTTTATCAGTGAAAGTTAAACTCTGTCTATGTTAATATGATTTTGATTAAATCTGACTTGACCCTGGTATTACTGTTATATGATGGATTATTATTTTAAAAACGAAATTCTTTTTTGATTTTAAAAATAAAATACTCACTATCTTCTTTTTCAGATATTAGATAACTAAAATACGATTCATTTATATTAGGTTTTGCGAAAGTCATTTATACTTTTTAAATTACACAAGAACATAAATTCATATTCGATATTTATTAACATTATATATTGAGTTTAAATATCTATGTCCACAGACAAGCCAAAACATCTTTAAGTGGATTCAGTATTTTTTCTTTTGCTTTATCATCTCTCTTTTTTTGATAAAAATTAACTGTTGAACTAATTCTCTAGTCTTAATATATACCTTAATGATTTGCCCTGAAATAGTATTTTTTCTATTAATCATAAGTCTAAGTTAAGATCAATATTTTTGACCAGTTAAGATAACTACGAAATGCTTTGAATAGCTATTTTCAAAGTTAGAATGAATCCTTTGTGATCTTAACTTCGAAAACAACAGAGAACATAAAACTTTAAGAAAAAATTATGATCAACTTCAGCTTTTAGACAACTATTTAAGAAACCCAATGATAGATTCTAAATTATTTGAAATGGATACTGGTTCTATTAATTATTTAATCAAAGGTAATTATGAGAAGATTTGAATACTATTCCTCAAAAGTTGTGCTTATGATCCAAATTCTTTGAATTTGAAAATACATTCATCAAATTTAAAAATAGCACTATCTTATTTATTTGATTAAGAAATTATAATTAATCGCATTCAAGAACTGTTAAAATTTTACAACTTACAAATCCATGTAGCTGTATTTTGGAAGTTCAATTGCAGTAAGAATACAATTCCTACCAGCAGCAATAGGATACTAATCAAACTGTTGTCTTGTAAATTGCTTGCAATATTATATTTGAATGTAATCCTAATAAGTTAAATTGATGTTTACGGAATTCTGCATATTACTCTTAAAGACCATTTATCTTTTTGATATTTATCTTAAAGATTTAGAGATCAATTTTAATTTGTTTTATAATAGGATTAGAAACAGAATTTTAAGTCTCTTTACTTCTTTTTAGAAAGGCCAGCCAAAATTAATTATTTTTAGATTAAATACGCAGTAGTTATTTGACTTCTTCTCTAAGCTCATCAAATAATGATGTGTAGGAAAATTAAGGATTTGGCATAAACATTAATTGTAGCTTAACCTTAAAGAAATAGATTGAGATAACTCTAAAGGGGGATATAACCAAAAAATAATATTTTCAAAAACATTTTATAATATCAATATGCACTTGTTAAAATGGAAAACTTGTTTAAAAATAATTCCAAAAAGTCTCCACATCACATTTCTACCTATTTATTTCAAATTTTGATTATTGTATTCCAAATAAAGTTGCTGAATATTATTTGAATTTTAAACCTCAACTGATTAAAAATAATAATGGCTATTAAACAGTTAAATTATTGCTTTGAAGCCTTTGCTTAAACAAGATATCGTTTAGGATAGAGACATCAACTAATTCACATATTATCAAAATTACTTTGAAAATGTTTGTTGCCATATATTTCAGTAACATCATATTAAGTTCTATTTTTATTTAATCATCTTGTGTTTTATGTAAAGAATAGATTAATTCATTTGAATAATAGATTCCTCACTTCAAGCATAATAACTTTCGAATGAGTCTTATAGCTTTAAGTATTTAGAAGGTACAAATCCTTTCATCTTTAAATAGTTAGTATAAATTAATTGTCACATCTTCTTTTCTATTCAGACATAACAACAAGATTCCTATATTCGGCAATATGCCTTAATCTACTACTGAATCTTCTTTAATCACTATAACTATGTAATAATTTCTTACAAATAGCGATGTAATGCCAACACATTCTTTCTTCGTGTTCTTTAAGAAGAATTTGCTAATAAATTCTTAGAATAAGGAAGTCTTAACACTAAAATTAGAAAATTGATTTAATGATTATTTAACAGGTTGACCATCTAATAAATATGCTGTTAATTATCTTTTCTTCCAAAAAATAAATCTTAACTCCCCCATAAATCCGATTTTATATATTCCTATCATAGTTTCATAATGAAAAAATAATTTTCGTATTGGTGAAGATGAGTATTTAAAAATCCTAATTTATCGAGACATACTTTTTAATGGCATTTTCAAATATTTGGATCATTAAGTAAAGGATATATTTTAGTATATACTATTACAAAGACAATTACATTTATATACTAACATAATCTATATAATTTTTATTCTTAAGAATAATTTTCTTTGGAAAGAATATTACAGTTAGATTCTTAACATAGTAAAAATATTATAAATCGCAATTAAAACTTTGCCATTCTCTAATTCACATCTTTGCTTTCCAAGCATTTTTAAAGTAGTAAGTGCTAAATTATTGTAAAATATCTCTTTTCCCATATACAAGATCTGTTTTTATTAAAGAGAATTTACTAGTTGCTCTTCCGCCTGATTCTTTTGCATAAAATCTTCTTTCAATTTTAAATGGCAAATTAATACAGATTAGTTAAGATTAAAACTGTGCAAGAGTTCTCTAAATATTAGTACACATTATGGAATAATTTCAATGTTTGTAATCACCTTAAAAATTGATGAAGTAGGATTAATATTAATTTTGTTTTATTTCTTTACGAATTAGATGAAATGCGTTTCTTAGAAAATAACATAAATGTATTATAAGCCATATTATGCTCTAATTATCTAAATTACTTCCTATTTGCAAACCTTAACCGCTATATATCATTTTGTCTCGCATTTGATAATTTACATATTTTTTTCAAATAGCTAATCAAATAGTTTTTATTATAAAGATCCAATTTACTTTGTGTTTAAGAATAATCTGTCAACTATTTAGTTTTAATATTAAAATTAATGTGATTTTTATGTAATATAACTCTATCCTTTAGATCAATATGATTATAATAATTTAAAAATAATTGAAATATATAGTATATTAGTTTTTTCATATTTTAGAGAATCTTTTATTTATATCGCATACCTTTATAGTTTAAATAAAGTTATTTTTCGAAACTTAAAAGGAATCAAACACATTAAATAGTAAACTTAATTATAGAAAACACAATATCAACTTTATTTAGAATCAAAATTAATATTTAAATTTCCAAACATATCATAAATAAAAAAACTATGCTAACTTAATCCTTTTTAGTTTTCAAAAAGTTAAATTATTAATTCTAACAATTTTAAAATAATTGATTTAATTATTATTATTATAAAAATGATAAATACTTTTAGACTTCATATATATTATATCTCATATGATGAATATTTATTAGATTTGTTATCCCAAAATACTAAATATTAGGCATTATTGGTGATAGTTCCATAAGTGTCTGTAGTTTAAGAATTTAATGATGCAAGAATATCAAATGTGCCATCATTTAATTGTCTAATCAAATAGATATGGTGTTTGTGTCTTACCAATATCACATTTCTATCTTTATTATGTATAATTGGAAATAAATAACTATCTTCACATTCATTATTCTTAATTAAAGAAATAGTTTTATTTGAATTCTATTTAAAAACTCCATTCTATAATTCAAATACCAAAATATCATTCATTTCTAAAGTTACCCAAAGAAATAATTAATCATTAATAAAATGGATTTTATATCCAACTTCAACATCCTAATTATATTTAAATTCCCATTTTCCTTACAATCCTTTCTCCCAAATTATGAATTCTTCATAACCACATGATGCCAATACAGTTTCAGATTAATTAAAACTCAGTGACAATATACCATTTCTATGCTAATCTCAGGAATACAGAAAAGTCAGATCATTCTTAATAAAATCTACTTTCCATACAATTATCTTATCATCATCTCCTCCTGAAATAAGTTGATCTTCTTATTTATTTAATAATAAACAATTAACACTATCAGTATGTTACTCGAATGGTTATGAACACTTCCACTCATTTTGATTAATTTATTACCAACATATAATTTAGTGATTGATACAACCAGAAATAAAGTTATTTGTTTATTTGCTATACACTAAACACCTAACAGGGTTGCTATGTTTATCATAAGTATTAGATAATTTAAATCTTCCTTATTCAAATTTCCATATTTTAATCCCACAATTATCACATGAAATCATAATTGATTCATCTTTGTTGAACACTATTGCTTTACAACTACTATTCTATTAATTTGAATCATCAATAAAATTAAATTGAACTTATTTATACTTCATCAACTATTATTCTAATTACTTCTATTCATCGCCAACTTATTCCATTGCCTTTTCACCCTAAATAATAACTTCATACTTTACTAAAATCAATATTTTCTTTCCTGTATTCTCTTTTGTTTCATTTGCATTTCTTAACTGATTTAATATGTTTTCACAATTTTAACCTTCTGAAAATGATTTGAATAAATTTAGTTTCTTTTCAATTTTTTGATTGTATGATAATTAAATTTAATTAATTTGATCAATTAATTATATCTAAGCGAATTCTTCTAATCTTTTTTAGTTAATTAGATTTTCCAATTCATTATAAAAACTATAAGTAACATTTTATTACCCAATTATGATTATATGTTTAATCCATTCATCTACATTTCCAATAATTTAATCTAATAATTAAACTACATTAGATTTTAATAAAAAGAGACCTCTTTATATTTCTTCAATGAGTTTGATACGGATCATCATCACATTCTCAACGTTTTTTTACTTTTATTTTTGATTTTCCTCTATATTCTATAAGACTTTTTTAAAACTCATTAACTAAGATTTTGATTCATAATTTTCCATGCATTCAGAGCATAAAAGTCTCTCGTTTCTCTTTAATTTTTCATCACAAACAATCATAAGGACAGGAAGTTTATGCTTTAAAGAGCATTGAAGTTCCTCTTCTTTTTCTATCATCTTCGATTAAATCATTTTTAATTAATAAATATTGAATTAAATAGAAACAATTTAAACTAAAACACTAAAAAATCTTATATACTTAATATAAATTATAATGTGATATAATAATTAGAAATAGTGAGATTCGGAAATTCAGTCAAATAGTGATGCCCTAAATAGTCTTATAAGGATACATTGATGTCTAACTATCAATTACTATTAAAGAAAGATTGACAACCAATATCAGAGAGGAAGTGAGATTAATTTGTATTAGATCCTCCATTAATTTTCTACTCAGGAGTCCGATTCTCATAAACGATACAGTGTCATTGAAGATGGAAAGAATTAAATCTACATTTGGAATAACTGAACAAGAGATCAATAGAAATTATAGAACTGCTCCATATAACATTTCTTGAATTTGTATCCAGCTTTACATATTTTATCCATATCCTTGTTTAGAGAGTGATACATGCCTGTTTATATTGAGTTAAAGTAAAATCAATTTCAATTTATTCTAATGATTTCTGAATGGATAACAAATTTACTAAAATCAGTTGATATTAATAATCGAGAATTAAATACAAAGCAATCTTTGATTGGTATTATAAAACAGTTTTTTAATATTAAATATACGTAACAGTATAAATTGAAAATTTCATAAGCACATCAAATTTGGTTTGAATAGTCCTTAAGTAATTAATCTGATCCGACAAGAATTAGTAGTGATTCACAATCTTATAATCTATAAAGAGGAATTCAAAATTATCTAATTCTCTGAAACAATAATTCTAATCATTAGACTCTCCTTTTACCAAAATATCAGCAGACTACGGAAAAAAATTAGCTCATAGTAATCGGTCATATATATATAACATATTAAGTGAAAAAGGAATGACTTAAAGGAAAAATATAAAAAATTCAAATAAGATAAACCACATGAAGGATGATAATGTAACTATAAATAAGCCAACGTTTAAATTTATTCTTTTAATAAATGAAAGTACATATTTAATTGGATTAATAGGTTATATTAAGAAATGATCCTAAAGGGAAAAAGCTTCGACCTAGCACCTTAACGTTACCTATGAGACAAATTTTAGATGCTGCTTAAATAGCATT
>CAJJDP010000203.1:24142-34168 GCA_905182995.1 Paramecium octaurelia | reverse complement strand
CTTAATATAAATTATAATGTGATATAATAATTAGAAATAGTGAGTTAAGGGAAATTCAGTCAAATGATGAGATCCTCCAATAATTCAATTCAATTCAACATCCTCCTCCGAGGGGCTAGGCTCGACCGGGTTGTATGGGGCTTCTACCTTATATCTCACTCTTCTCCCTTTTTTGTTGTCTCTCTTGACGCCATCGTGTGTATTCTAAGTCTACCTCAGTCCCTCAGGTAGCAGGGCAGGCTTAGGGGGCAGTTCCTCAAGACACACCTAATCTGACATCACCAAAAAACTCTTTTTTAAAAAAATTTTTCATCCTCCAACAATTTTCTACTCAGGAGTCCGATTCTCATAAACGATACAGTGTCATTGAAGATGGAAAGAATTAAATCTACATTTGGAATAACTGAACAAGAGATCAATAGAAATTATAGAACTGCTCCATATAACATTTCTTGAATTTGTATCCAGCTTTACATATTTTATCCATATCCTTGTTTAGAGAGTGATACATGCCTGTTTATATTGAGTTAAAGTAAAATCAATTTCAATTTATTCTAATGATTTCTGAATGGATAACAAATTTACTAAAATCAGTTGATATTAATAATCGAGAATTAAATACAAAGCAATCTTTGATTGGTATTATAAAACAGTTTTTTAATATTAAATATACGTAACAGTATAAATTGAAAATTTCATAAGCACATCAAATTTGGTTTGAATAGTCCTTAAGTAATTAATCTGATCCGACAAGAATTAGTAGTGATTCACAATCTTATAATCTATAAAGAGGAATTCAAAATTATCTAATTCTCTGAAACAATAATTCTAATCATTAGACTCTCCTTTTACCAAAATATCAGCAGACTACGGAAAAAAATTAGCTCATAGTAATCGGTCATATATATATAACATATTAAGTGAAAAAGGAATGACTTAAAGGAAAAATATAAAAAATTCAAATAAGATAAACCACATGAAGGATGATAATGTAACTATAAATAAGCCAACGTTTAAATTTATTCTTTTAATAAATGAAAGTACATATTTAATTGGATTAATAGGTTATATTAAGAAATGATCCTAAAGGGAAAAAGCTTCGACCTAGCACCTTAACGTTACCTATGAGACAAATTTTAGATGCTGCTTAAATAGCATTTTTCATGTCATCAATGGCAAGAATATAGTAATTTAAATTCCATTCATAAATTACTATTTTCAGGATTAAGATTGATAGAAATGTGTAATTAATCTAAATCATTTTTTCCAGATAGTTTAGTATATTTATCAAATCTTTATTTATTACAGAGTATAAATTATTTTCTGCCCCTTATAGTCTCATGTATCATGTAGTATCCCTCCGTATATTAAGATTATAATTGATTTAAGTGGAATACACTTCAAGTTATACAAGCTTAATATTAATTTATTATTGTGATAGCTAAATATTATAATTTCCAGTTTTAAGTGATATAGGCCTCTCAATTTAATAAAGGAGCGGTTTTCTTTTTCTTTAGATCTGCTTTAAAACTCCTAGCTTTAAGGCAATATTTCATTTTGTTCCTTAAAAAAATTTTAATTATGTTAAATATAGAATTTTGAGAAAGGATGACAAAAATCCTTTCAATATAAATATTTTAAATTGAAATAAGAAAGAATGCTTTATTTGTATCATAAC
Organism: Paramecium octaurelia; assembly: GCA_905182995.1. Classification (NCBI taxonomy): domain Eukaryota; phylum Ciliophora; class Oligohymenophorea; order Peniculida; family Parameciidae; genus Paramecium; species Paramecium octaurelia. The sequence goes on along the minus strand of CAJJDP010000203.1, from coordinate 32,490 downwards.
TTAATTAATAAATATTATGATTCTACGATAAATTAACAATTATAAGTTGAATGGTATAATATGCCATTCATTATAATATTTCATTTTAAACTTATCAACCTTATTTTAATATTATTATTACCTTATAATTGTTGTAGCCTACCTTAAATATAAAATGAATCTTTTAAAAATCTAATAAAATATTTTCCATAATACTGATTTAGTATTTTTAATTAAATTCTGAATTAAATTAGATTAGTTTATCTATATAATTATTAAAAACATCTCCTCAAAAAAGGAGTAATTATTCTGAAATCAAAACGACTGATTAATTGTGATAACCAATTTGGATAATAGAGTATGCATATCCAAAATAGTAGTTTACAAAATGTACGCCCTTTTGAGTTATTGGTGGCTTTCTTAATTTAAAGTAAATTTTGAAAAAACAGATTTACCAACCATGAGGTTTCAACTAACTATAATCTTAAATTGTACGGCTAAATTGGGCAGCTATTACAAGAAATTTATAATAATACTAAGAATCTATTATCATTTGAAAATCAAAGAGTTTTTAATTTAACAACAAATATCGACATTTTACATTAAATTTCTCTATTAATAATCATAAAACAAGACAGGTAATTCTGATGTCTTCGAATTTCTAGATCTAATTTATAAGGATTCTATGCATTTATCAATTTTGATAATAATGAACTTAAGTCCACATTATATCCTCTATTATCATAAAAGTTCTCGATTTATATCTGTTTCGCCTATGTATATATTCAGTTTTTCTTCTTTTTTAGGATATTAGTGAACCAAATTTCAATAACTCCCAGAAATCTATTCATGTAATCAGCTTATATTGTCACACTCTACAAAGGTTGTTTCTATCCTGCTCCAAGCATACATTGATATACTATAAGTGTGACCGATACTGATCTTTAAGTGTATTATTTGATCTGCTATTGGTAAGGTTGCTTGTAATACTAAGTTCTAAAGTGGATTTACTTCAATTTAATTTATTATTATTTTTCAATTATAAATACATGGATAATGTTGTGTTTATAATTAGCAACAATTTGATGAAATTTTTGCCTTCCACTTTTATATTTCATTTCTAATCAGCCTATATTTAAATAATTTAGCACAATAGAAACAGCCCATATGTATAAATATGGCAAAGTACATCAAACTTTTATACAATTAACTGAATCTTAATATTATTCTTAATCGAATGTCAAATTAATGATGTAACCTTTGTAATTAAGGTCTTGAAGCAACATATATAACAGTTAAATATTGTTAGAATACTTTAATTATTTCCTTGTTGAATTCGAATTATAAAATTTAGATAATGAGATATTCTAAATTTACATTCAATAATTTTGAAATTAACAAAGAAAGTGGTTGATTCTTTTTGGCTAGGATTGTCGTCAAATTAAGATTTTCCATAGTTTTTTTCAAATCTAATTATTTTTAGCTGACCCCTTATTCTTGAAAAGTACTTTCGATTAAGTCAATATTTTTATTTTGAACAATTCAAGTATAAGAAATAAAGTCATTTAATTCACATTTGCATGTTTGAATAATGTCAACTTAATTATAATTCACATAGAGTTTGTAATACTTGCTATTATTCTAGTAATAACAGATTTTTCTTGAGCACGACTTTTTGCAGCTGATCGTTTAGCCTCTCAATGATATTATTATTAACTCTGGAATCCTCAATTTATTGCTCTTTTCGCTCCTGTAAAATCACACATCTGGAAATAAATTTACATGTTAGAGATACCTTATTTTCACACAAGTCTTAATCAAAACATGCTTGAGAGCTATGAAGAACGATTACAACATCACTTTTAGCAATTATTTATAGATCCATCACTGAAATTATACCTCCATCGCTTATTCTAATTCAATTATTTCAACTCTAATTATTGTGTTTATATAATTTTGATGCTAGAAAATTCTCAAGTTTTTCACTTCTTAAAGTGTATCCTTTCTCAAAATAATGATGTTTGTGCGAGAAACTACCTATGGAAAAAAGTATTCAATCTACATCATATCTAGTTCTAACCATTACTATTTATAATTAACTTAGTGCTTAAGTAAGTGAAGTTCTTGTTACAGCATTTTCAACTCCTCAGTGTATCATCTCTCCTTTAAAAGCCCTGTGATACTTGTTAAAGTTAATTGTTAACAGGTTCTCTGATTTAATTTTTTTATACTTGAATGCTGAATTGATGCAGAACAAAATTGTATTAATTCTTAATTAGGACTATTTTTTCAATGATAGCCCTTGCATCTTCTATTCTTTCTTGCTTGACCTCAANATTGTCACACTCTACAAAGGTTGTTTCTATCCTGCTCCAAGCATACATTGATATACTATAAGTGTGACCGATACTGATCTTTAAGTGTATTATTTGATCTGCTATTGGTAAGGTTGCTTGTAATACTAAGTTCTAAAGTGGATTTACTTCAATTTAATTTATTATTATTTTTCAATTATAAATACATGGATAATGTTGTGTTTATAATTAGCAACAATTTGATGAAATTTTTGCCTTCCACTTTTATATTTCATTTCTAATCAGCCTATATTTAAATAATTTAGCACAATAGAAACAGCCCATATGTATAAATATGGCAAAGTACATCAAACTTTTATACAATTAACTGAATCTTAATATTATTCTTAATCGAATGTCAAATTAATGATGTAACCTTTGTAATTAAGGTCTTGAAGCAACATATATAACAGTTAAATATTGTTAGAATACTTTAATTATTTCCTTGTTGAATTCGAATTATAAAATTTAGATAATGAGATATTCTAAATTTACATTCAATAATTTTGAAATTAACAAAGAAAGTGGTTGATTCTTTTTGGCTAGGATTGTCGTCAAATTAAGATTTTCCATAGTTTTTTTCAAATCTAATTATTTTTAGCTGACCCCTTATTCTTGAAAAGTACTTTCGATTAAGTCAATATTTTTATTTTGAACAATTCAAGTATAAGAAATAAAGTCATTTAATTCACATTTGCATGTTTGAATAATGTCAACTTAATTATAATTCACATAGAGTTTGTAATACTTGCTATTATTCTAGTAATAACAGATTTTTCTTGAGCACGACTTTTTGCAGCTGATCGTTTAGCCTCTCAATGATATTATTATTAACTCTGGAATCCTCAATTTATTGCTCTTTTCGCTCCTGTAAAATCACACATCTGGAAATAAATTTACATGTTAGAGATACCTTATTTTCACACAAGTCTTAATCAAAACATGCTTGAGAGCTATGAAGAACGATTACAACATCACTTTTAGCAATTATTTATAGATCCATCACTGAAATTATACCTCCATCGCTTATTCTAATTCAATTATTTCAACTCTAATTATTGTGTTTATATAATTTTGATGCTAGAAAATTCTCAAGTTTTTCACTTCTTAAAGTGTATACCTAAGTATTATGATCAATATCTATATCCTTTCTCAAAATAATGATGTTTGTGCGAGAAACTACCTATGGAAAAAAGTATTCAATCTACATCATATCTAGTTCTAACCATTACTATTTATAATTAACTTAGTGCTTAAGTAAGTGAAGTTCTTGTTACAGCATTTTCAACTCCTCAGTGTATCATCTCTCCTTTAAAAGCCCTGTGATACTTGTTAAAGTTAATTGTTAACAGGTTCTCTGATTTAATTTTTTTATACTTGAATGCTGAATTGATGCAGAACAAAATTGTATTAATTCTTAATTAGGACTATTTTTTCAATGATAGCCCTTGCATCTTCTAGTCTTTCTTGCTTGAACTCAATCCTGCCAGCATTCTATTCAACAGGAGTTGCAAAATCATGGAGTCCTTGTGTGTATCATGTTAATTAAGAACCACACTTTTCTTTACATATTATTCTTAGATTATTGAGACTTTGGGTTTGTTCTTAAAGTAATGCACCTAATAGTGTTCAAGGTTTAAATATAAAAAGATTATTTAGTAATCTTTACTTTTAACTCTGGAACAAAATAATACTTATTCTCAAATAAATGATTACTTAGGTCGTTCTCGTAGAGCTGATTAGATCTCTATAGGATATTTTGGGAGTAGTTAGAGCCTTTATAGGCAATCATGCCCTATTTGATATAATATTCACAATATGGTTGTTAAACTTGCAACTGTTGCCTTTCAGGTGAGATTTTTCACCATCTTATTATCTTAGTCGCCTTGTCTACAAGAAGTAATAATATAACTTCTTCTGCCCTACATCAAATAATACATTGTGAACTTGCTTCCTACAGTGTGTTCTTTATGTTTACCATAGTAACTGCCACTTGTGTCTAATCCATCTTTGATTTAACTACTATTTGATGAGAGCTTCAGTATTGATTTTACCGATAAGCCTAATAATTTCAAACTGTTGCTGGATTTTTGTGTATTTTGCAGTATCAAGCTACTTTTTATGAATATTCTTTAATCCTGTCAATCTTTCATGAGTATAGGATATGGTATGCAAAAACTTAGAATAATAAAAAAGGTAAACTAAATTTTGACCGTAAATTTATTTGTTAACCCATACACATTAATTCATTGACTTTTATTTTTGAGCAGTGTAAATCCTATTATAACTAACCACAGCCATCTATATGATAACTGTTTAACATAACACAATTCAGTAATACTATCAAGGCGAATAGTATGCTGAAGAAATAATCAATCTTATTATGGATCCGATCATCAAAATAACGAGTCATCTAAATGAAGTGCTTGGATATGCTATACATATATCAGTCTTCTTTCTTATAAAAAGTCAAGTAAGTAATATTGGATATAATCAAATAACTAAGGCTTAAATTCAAAATGTAATCACAAAGTTATTACTTAACCCTCATGTTAGGAGGCATAGCAACTGGTAGGTATGATATTTGAACTTTCATATTCTGTAATCGTATTTGTAGCGAAGAGACAAGGTTCAAGCACCGGCGTACTTTGATATAATTACAAAATTATTGTAATTAGTTTCAAAAGCAATGTATAATTTGATTAATAAAATACCTGATTTCAGATTTGATGATATAATTAAATGGTTCACCCCGAGTCTATTTGTGTATTTTTTTTTAATTTTTTCGTATGTAGCGAATTTGTCACATGATGTTAAGTTGATAATCGAAATATGAGATTTGCAGTTCAGTTTCAGGCTCTTTTTGAAAACAAATATATATTTTCAATTTGTCTTAACAGTTTTACATAAAAAATAATAATAGTAACCCTTGAAAAATTTTGATTCTTCTGTAATTTAAGCAAGATCTACATTATTTTTATGACTTGTGCAACTTTCAGTATAACTTCTGTAATTCTGGGTGGGGCTAAACTATAATTTAGTCTCTCTATGTATTGACAATTGTGATTTTTTTGATTCTGCTTGTTTATTTATCAACCTGTATATATAGAATACTTAATTGCAGAAATCAGGTTCATCAATCTGTGATCCGTTGTATAATTTTATATTGCTCAGATTCTACCAGTTGTAAACGCACAATCAACATATGCAATTCTGTTATGTTGATAACATTAGTTGGCAACTATGATAGCACTTTGATAAACCTAAAATAGAATTAGATGTGCATCACATATGATGAATTATATAAATAACAAACCTATATATCTAATGACTCTGCTGGTGTTTAAGCAATTATCATAATGACTTTACAAAACATACCTAATAAGAAGGATCTAAAGTCAAGTCTCATCGCATTCTAAGAATGATAATGTATAGATGGATCAGAAGCATCCTACACAACTAATAATTCTTTTAACTCATTAGTAATTTAAATCAAGTTCTAACTTGTTCTTTGGTACTTCTCAGCATGTACATTATCTATTCTTTGATTTTGCTCCCTGATATTCTTTGCTTATTACTTAAGGATTCTTAATGGTTTGCCTCAAACTTTATTCTCTCCCTTTCCTACATATTCATTAATTCTTCCATTTTCTAGTATAACTACTATTCAAATGCAAACATTTTAAAATAGCAATATCTGAGAATGTTCTTGATTCAATCCTACCATTTAATTACCTCATAGAATCGATTAGGCTTCTCTTTTCTGTATTACTTCTTTTTAAAATTCCATTAATCATCAAAATTTGACTTTTAAGCCAAAAAATTTCTCCTCTTATTCCAAAATATCTTCCCTTTACTATTAACTCATTTCCATATATTCAAATCTCTTTTCCATTAAAATACTATTCTCTTGTTTTATCTCGAGATCCACTCCAATTTCTTCTTATATACCACATATATCAAGTATCATTTTCGAATCATACAATAATTTTGAGATAATATCATCTTTTTATGAATATGTTTCGTATCCAATCACTTTCCTAAATGATTTCCTTTACCTCAGATTGTGTTACAGAATTTTTACATTAATTCCATATAGCAAATTGAGTGTATCTGATTATAGGAAGTATGTATAATATCCATATTTTTTGTAAGAAAGCTAGATAGCTAAAAATCGATATCCATCGAGCCTTCATTAACTAACATTTTATATTTCCTCCTATATTTCATTTTTACACTAAAAGTCTAAAGTATACCTTTTTTTTGTAATTCATGTCTTCCATTTTTGGATTACTTTGTAACCGTACAAGGAGTCTTCTTTTCATTCACCATCAAATTGTTCCCTTTCTCAACTTCTCTAAATATTAACAAAAGCTCAGCCAGCATCCTCCTTTAGCACCTATGGCTACATCATCGTCAGTGTAACCAGCATTTGCCATTCCTCAAGTAAACTTTTAATCTTTCTTTATTTCTTTGAGTAGAATTTCTATCTCTCCTCCACTCTTCCTTTAACCTACTTAATGTACTCGTCAAAATATTTATCAAGCAACAAGTAACTCAAATCCTCTCCCTGATGCATTGCAATCTTTAAATTAATGTCTCTCTCTTCTCTATTTGTTCATTAAAATCAAATTATCATATAATGTAAAAATCCTAACAGTGTCTCTTTCTCATAATTTCCAGTAATTTTGTTCTAATCATTTAATTATAAGCAATAGAAATATCAAAAACAAAAAGCTTTTATTGGATTATTTTGTTTTTAATCTATCCCTAATAATATTTATGGCTCACCAATAATATTTAACCTTAAGCCTTATATTATGCAATTAAAATGTATGTTTCGATTGAGTTTATATAATTTATTTGCATATAGACTTTTTAATAATACTGGCTCGAACAATAGAACTCCCATATGAATCTTTAATACAAAAAGCACAACCCTTGCATTTAGAGTTCCTCATGTGCTTTTTAATCACTCAGATAATCCTAAATGTTTGAATCCTTTTGCTACTTATCATTTCTTTAGTTTATGAATACAATTTATTTTGCTTTTGTCAATTACGTTACCTATAGTGCTCCTAAATTTCAATATTAATTTATTCATCCTTTTAAATTATTTCGTGTTATCCTACTGAAAGTAGATGATTTCTTTGTGACTATTTCTTACTCTGTGCATTAAATAAGTGCTCTAACTTTATAAGTATTCTTTTTACCTGTAACAGTGAGTAAAATCCTGATTCACTTATTTCTATGAATATTAGCTATGCTACTACTTAAAGCATTTTTTAGTAACTTTAATAAATGAGTGATATATGCATGTACAACTTGCGTTCTAGGCATTGTATGTTGATTGTGTACTACTACAACTGTTGAAAATATTGTTTTTCTTGATCATACTTAGAGAATGATCCAATTATTTGCATATTTAGGATTTGTAAATGTATGTTTGCACTGCATACTTACATTATATTACTAAACATTTGGTTATTGATATTTATCTGCTTATGCTGCTTGCTCCTTTTAATATGTTCATACTTTAAAAATTGCTTTAGGATGGTGTAAATTGTAATATATGTTTACTTCTTTAACCATTGAGAACTTAAGTCTCAACTTTGCAATGTTATCCCTTATGTTTTTTTTAATTATTTAAAGTGTTGCACTTTTGATCATATTATAGCAAATTATTATACATTGCTTTTTTAATTTTTCACTGCAATAATTTATAAGCTAATCATATTAAACTTATTAGGGTTAACTCCTTGCAATAATCTTGATTCCATCTACTAAATACAAAGGCTAAAACAAATATGTTCTTTCTGGAACTAACGCTGCTCTTTTAATGACGGATTTTAATCTAAATTTTAATACTTGTAATCCATGAATTCTGGAATACAGATGGATTCCTTTAAATCGTAGTAGCTTATCAAATGCTTACTCCAATAATCATGTTTGGCCACACAGATAGGTTGATGGATGCTTAATACTCTATGAGAGATTTTACTAAAATTAGCCTCT
>CAJJDP010000202.1:40269-52382 GCA_905182995.1 Paramecium octaurelia | reverse complement strand
ATGGCTGTGATGTTCCTTTGCTCTATAACTAAAGGTGAAGAATTTTGAATGATTTATTATTTTATACAAAAAAATATTGTTGAATATTTAACTAAGATGATAATAAAATGCTCAAATCGGATCCTAACGAAAAAAAGCATAACCTTTATTGAAATTTATAATTATTGGTATTGTTTCTTTCTTATATCTCCTTATAGCTTATATCAATCAAATATTGCTTTTTGAAGAAAGAAAGGACCTTATGTTGATTATCAAAAGTAGTGAATGCAATGGAAATTTTCATTTCAATACCATATGAAAAATCAAATTAAAGGCCCATTTTAGATTTCTAAAGTGTACCTTCCATTTATTGATATAGTGTCCTTAGTTTGAGTCTGTAGTGATTGACTAAGGAATTCTCCTTTCAAGATTAGAACATTTTATGATTTAAATATTAGCTCTTGTAAATTAGAAAAATAGTAATATTTTGGGTAAATATAATAAACCATTCTAGCATGATCATTTAAATTATTTTATATAATCTTCTATTTATAATCAAATTAGATTCATTCAAATTGCATTTAACTTATTCAATGTTACAAGAAGGATTTTAATTCAAAAACTTGCACACTCAAAATAAATCTTTCAAACTTTTCTATATGCTACCATAAATCTTCTAAAACAAAAAAGGATCATAGGGTCCCAGATAGAAACTTCTCCGTTTCAGGCTGAAAAAAGATTTGCCTTACCCTTTCAGTGCAAGTAGCTCTATCTGAAGACAATCATAGCATTTAAGATGTTTGGTATAGTATCTTTTCATCCTTTTGTCAAAACCTAAATTATTTTTCCAAAATAGCTTATAAAATCTCTTTTGGATTATCATAAGTCAATATTTGTTTCTTAATCAATTGACATTTTCTTATTAACTCCTCCTTTATTCTTCAAAAAATAAGTTAGACTTTTATTTGGCAGTGTAATAACAGCTATGATAAAGATTTAGAAGAAGATGGTTCATTTTAGGTAACTTTCGCTTTTAATGTTCGCATCTGGTATATATATATGTAATTTTATTATTAGTACAGATATCTGAGATCACTTATAAACACAACTTACTAAAACTCTTCCGAGTGATATTAGAAAACCTAATTCTTATGGAACAATAAAATCATTGTTTATGGTTTACTTGGTTACATAATATCAGAATCTTTATAATAATTAGAAAATTTTTGAGTTCCAAGTTTCAATCTCAAATATTAGCATATATATATATATAGTTAAACCTACTAATCTTGAAATTTTAAAAGTTATTTTAATAACTATGTTGATTCGAAATATGAGTGTGATTGGTATTAATACAATCATAGACAAATATTTTTAATAAGAATACGTAAAACTTAATAAATTGGTTTCTTTTATATGATGATTTAAACGTATATTCCAGAAAAATATCTGCATTCATATTTGGATGTAAGAATAGTATTTTGATAAATTAGTTGATCAAGTAAAAAGTTTCTGATGAGATTTAGTATGGCTGCTAATAATTAACGAAAAATAGCAGCGTTTTATCTTCAAGATGATCAAGATGCATTAAATGCTTCATTTAAGAATTCATTGAGCCAATACTTATTCTTAGTAATAATGATATGCTTTAAACAAGTAAATTAATTATTCATTTCGAGAAGTAAATATACTTGGAATGAACAATAAATTTTATCTTATTTAAATACTCTCATTAAGCCATAAATCAATGAACTTCTGTTGATCCAACTTAAAAAATGACATAGATATTGATGCAAATCTGTTAAATAATACTTTTTACTAAAGAAATAGTTTTTGCAAGACTTAATAACTTATGCTTTATCAATTTACCGGTTTAATTTATATCATTTTTTTTTATATCAACTCAAATTTAATATATATTAATTTTACTAAAAAAATTAGTATATTAATTTTAAGTTATCCACTCTAAGGAGCCTTAAAAGTGTGTGAGTTTTGAAGAAACGAAACAATTTATTACTGCCTCTTAAATAGAAAATATAAAAGATAGGCCTTCCCTAATGTAAATTTATCCTTAATGATGAAACTGGAATCTTGTTTGAATATTTAAAAAACTTAATAAGGTTTTTCAGATCTTTTAAGTTTTTTAATTGGAGAATAGCATTACAATTTGTAAGCAGGAGGAATAATATCAGATTGTGCTCCATAAGTAAAATTAGCCAAATATATGTATAAGACATAATAAAGGTAAAAACAGAAGGAGAGAATTATATCGCTGATGAGATTTTTTAAGGAAACTGATTAAATCATTTAGAATTTATTGATATGTAATCAACTGATGACAGGGCCTAAACAGGGTAGACAAGGGTATTGCCTCTAAGTTTCGAAAGTACCCAACCTTTTTAACTGCAAATATCATGANATCAGTGCAAGTAGCTCTATCTGAAGACAATCATAGCATTTAAGATGTTTGGTATAGTATCTTTTCATCCTTTTGTCAAAACCTAAATTATTTTTCCAAAATAGCTTATAAAATCTCTTTTGGATTATCATAAGTCAATATTTGTTTCTTAATCAATTGACATTTTCTTATTAACTCCTCCTTTATTCTTCAAAAAATAAGTTAGACTTTTATTTGGCAGCTATGAACAAATCGAGAGTTTGGTTCTCTACCTAGAGGGCGAAACACAACTTAACATATTATTGTAATAACAGCTATGATAAAGATTTAGAAGAAGATGGTTCATTTTAGGTAACTTCCGCTTTTAATGTTCGCATCTGGTATATATATGTAATTTTATTATTAGTACAGATGAGATCACTTATAAACACAACTTACTAAAACTCTTCCGAGTGATATTAGAAAACCTAGTTCTTATGGAACAATAAAATCATTGTTTATGGTTTACTTGGTTACATAATATCAGAATCTTTATAATAATTAGAAAATTTTTGAGTTCCAAGTTTCAATCTCAAATATTAGCATATATATATATATAGTTAAACCTACTAATCTTGAAATTTTAAAAGTTATTTTAATAACTATGTTGATTCGAAATATGAGTGTGATTGGTATTAATACAATCATAGACAAATATTTTTAATAAGAATACGTAAAACTTAATAAATTGGTTTCTTTTATATGATGATTTAAACGTATATTCCAGAAAAATATCTGCATTCATATTTGGATGTAAGAATAGTATTTTGATAAATTAGTTGATCAAGTAAAAAGTTTCTGATGAGATTTAGTATGGCTGCTAATAATTAACGAAAAATAGCAGCGTTTTATCTTCAAGATGATCAAGATGCATTAAATGCTTCATTTAAGAATTCATTGAGCCAATACTTATTCTTAGTAATAATGATATGCTTTAAACAAGTAAATTAATTATTCATTTCGAGAAGTAAATATACTTGGAATGAACAATAAATTTTATCTTATTTAAATACTCTCATTAAGCCATAAATCAATGAACTTCTGTTGATCCAACTTAAAAAATGACATAGATATTGATGCAAATCTGTTAAATAATACTTTTTACTAAAGAAATAGTTTTTGCAAGACTTAATAACTTATGCTTTATCAATTTACTGGTTTAATTTATATCATTAAAATCAAATTTAATATATATTAATTTTACTAAAAAAATTAGTATATTAATTTTAAGTTATCCACTCTAAGGAGCCTTAAAAGTGTGTGAGTTTTGAAGAAACGAAACAATTTATTACTGCCTCTTAAATAGAAAATATAAAAGATAGGCCTTCCCTAATGTAAATTTATCCTTAATGATGAAACTGGAATCTTGTTTGAATATTTAAAAAACTTAATAAGGTTTTTCAGATCTTTTAAGTTTTTTAATTGGAGAATAGCATTACAATTTGTAAGCAGGAGGAATAATATCAGATTGTGCTCCATAAGTAAAATTAGCCAAATATATGTATAAGACATAATAAAGGTAAAAACAGAAGGAGAGAATTATATCGCTGATGAGATTTTTAAGGAAACTGATTAAATCATTTAGAATTTATTGATATGTAATCAACTGATGACAGGGCCTAAACAGGGTAGACAAGGGTTTGCCTCTAAGTTTCGAAAGTACCCAACCTTTTTAACTGCAAATATCATGAATATAATGAAAAAATAAACTTTATCATGGCAAATGATAGTATTAATCCACTTCTAAATTAGATATCTAAAATATGATTTCATTGATAAAAATAATAGAATGAGTTTGATGTAAAAATAAAACTTCTTTACATAGATACCTTATAATTTTAGGATGTTCCAATCAGACTTCTTCAAAAATGATGCAGGAACTTGAGCCTACTCTAATTATATAAAAGACCAGCACCAAGATACTTAAGGCTCAACAAAGAGCAAGTTGAATAATTCATTTAATCAGGGTGATCATTTTATAAGAATTAGACTTTAGATAATCAATAAACAAGGTCAGGAAAAATGATAACATATATATTAATCATGTTTGACATAATCTTACAAAATCAATACAAAACGATTGATTCTTTAGCCTTAATTTTCTTAGTCAAAAAAGCCAAAGAATTCAATTACTTTGTCAGCACACTTCGAAGACATTTATTTTTTACATGACAAAAGCAAAATTCAGAAAATAACCGTATTGATATACTAAAATGGAATTTTTTATACTCGACAACACATAATTAAACTTAATAGAGATTCAATTGAGAATTATATCTCTATAAATTTTTTAAATCCATTATGACCATAAAAAGAGCTTGAAATATACAGAAGAAATAAACTCCACCTATGACAATTATTTAATTAAGTTTACATACTAAAAATCGACCCAAGTGCTTTGAAAGTAGTATTTTAATATTCATCCAATACCTTCTCTTTTATCTGTTATTAAATGATAATCTATAGGATGTGGCTTAAAAGAGATTAATGAGGAAATTAAACGAAAATAAATAAAAGCTGAGAATCGAGGAGTGTTGTCAAAGACCTGACAAAATTTACAGAAAAGCAATTTAAGTTGAAAGGAGTTTATCAATTTTGGATAAATGGATTTATTTGATCCAGAAAAATTCATTTTCGATAAAATGAGGCTGCTATTTATTTAGCACAAATTTACCTATCTTGAGTTTTATACTGCTTTGGTGCTAAGTATCAATTAACTAATGTTCTCAATATATATTTTTTTCTGCTAAATAAAGGCTTTTCAATTGTTTAGCAATGAACCCTGGTTATCAATGTTTCCATCATTATTCCATTAAGTGTATTTCTAATTCATATTTTCATCTACTATCATTGAGAATTCTCAATCATGAAAAATTGATCTTAGCTTTTACTTTGGCTGGTTTATGATAATGATTCCAAAATCCATCTAATTCGTTAATATTCTATATAAAATTAAAAATAGCCAGCTCAATATCGAACTCATGAACTAATCTAAGTTCTTTTCTTCCCCTATAATTGCATACATAAGGTCATGCATATCAAAATCTTTAATAACAGATCACATCGACTTCCTTCTAGAAGTGAAGGAGTGAGAAATTCTAAGCCCCTTTCATTAACCAATCCTAAGATTTCCATTTATCCTCAAAAATTTAATATAGTGAGGTTTAAAAAGGTAACTCTCAAATATTCAATGATTTAATATTAAAGGAATATTAAATTTTTGGCTTTTATAAACCTAAAAGTATATTTTCAGCCCTCTGGGTCTAACGAGTTAAATTTTATAATAATACAGATAAAGGTTATTCATGCTTGGTTGGATATTACTTTGATGGAAATATTAGCTACATATTTAATATTCTGTAGTTCTGTCTACTATATAAATGAAATCATATTCTAACTGTAAATTACCATGCTTATGCTTAAAGTTTACAGCTTCCACTACATATCGGCCGAGAATCATTTTACCATATTACTAATTTCTTACTTCTACCTGCGATAAAAGTTTTGAAAGTACTGTGTTTCTTGATTTTTGTAGTACTTCTATTTAAAATTCAGCATGTGGTTTTTTTCAACATTTTGGAATTAATCTTTATGGTTATCTAGAAACTGTCGAAAAAAGTTCTGACAAATTTAACGTTCACTTGCTAGTAAAAATTTTTAAAATTAAGTTCTTGCATTCATAATATTTTGTTAATAGTGCTCTAGTTCAATGGAGAAAAATTAATGATCTTCTACCTTTATAAGCTGCTTGTCTATATATGCATGAAATAATGTAGTTATGGGTTCATAATAACTCCACTAAATTTAATAATTGGTTTTTTTATTTTTCGTACAATAATACGCTTTCAGCTAGTGACTGTCATAACTTGTAAGTTTAAAATAATACTAATTTTGAGAGTTGACCTTTGCTTATTATCATCGCAATAATGCAAAAATTAATATATTGAATTGAGGTGTTATTATGAAAATGGTGGAAGTTGTGTGAATCATCCTGATTTATCTAAAGAACAGTAACAATCTAATTTATATAGCTAGTGTTTGTGGTGCATTTTTTCTTAAATACAGACTAAAATTATTGTTAGCAGGATATTGCTCACATTCAATCAAAGAAATAATACTCAAATGAAGAGGAATACTAAACTTATATGAAGTCTAGACCTGTATGAACTAACAGTATTTAAGGAAAAAAATATAAGTTCAATAGTCTAAAATACTTCGGTATTTTAACGGAAATTAGGAGTTGAATATTAATTAACATTAGTGCTTTTAAATAGTAAGAATCTTTAGCAAAGGTTTAAAGCAAAGTTAGGAGAAATTATAGATGAATTTAAAAAGAAAACCTTTTAAAAGGCTTTTGAATGGTTAAAAAGTATTTCTGGAAATGCTAAATCATCTGATGAAATGACATTCAATTGAAAGAAAAAAAATTAATATAATTCATTCAGTTTCCGCTCTTTATTTGTATATGATATTTATTCATTAATTTAAACATAAATTTTGAATTGACCTATTTAACTTTTCATAAATAATTAAGCCAATAATAAATTAATTTTAAAGTAGTTATTAAGTGAAAAGTTACAAATATTTTCTTAATCTGTTTAAATGTATTTTTATTATTTCAATTTATATTTTATTGACATTGCAAGCACCTACCTTGATAATAACTGCACATATGTCTTTTCAGTCATAATAAAATTAATCAAATCTATCATCAAATACTAAATATTTTCATCATCTAATTATTCATCAGGTTTGACAATCTCATCTCCTTCAACATAATTTTCTCTTAGTTCATATCCAATTCTCAATAATAATGATCCATTTTCTCTCGAAAAATTACATTTAAGTAGGATTCTCTACATTCACATATACATAATTTTTGTTTAAATACACCTATGGCAACAAAATGGTGACATAACTTATTTTTTTATTTAATTACCATAGATTTGTGGGACTTTAGCTTTTAAACATGCAGTTTAAAGTGCTATCATCATTATATAAGGAGCTGAGACAATTATAACATCGCTCCATATATATTTTTACAATAATTTGATACTGGTATTAAACCCTCTCTACAATTTAAACATTACTTTGAACCATAAACAGGTTCTAAATACTCTTGAAGACAAAAGAATTAGCAATTTTATAGGCAATATGAAATTATACTAATCTAGTAAATCCAATGTAATTACATCGAATTTTTCTTTTTTCTAACTATTATTGTATCTTTATATTGCTCCTAACAAGCTATAAAATTTTAAAATTATTAAAATACCAACAGCAATCAAATTCAAATTCATAACAACCACNTCTAGAAAATGTCGAAAAAAGTTCTGATAAATTTAACGTTCACTTGCTAGTAAAAATTTTTAAAATTAAGTTCTTGCATTCATAATATTTTGTTAATAGTGCTCTAGTTCAATGGAGAAAAATTAATGATCTTCTACCTTTATAAGCTGCTTGTCTATATATGCATGAAATAATGTAGTTATGGGTTCATAATAACTCCACTAAATTTAATAATTGGTTCTTTATTTTTCGTACAATAATACGCTTTCAGCTAGTGACTGTCATAACTTGTAAGTATTAAAATAATACTAATTTTGAGAGTTGACCTTTGATTATTATCATCGCAATAATGCAAAAATTAATATATTGAATTGAGGTGTTATTATGAAAATGGTGAAAGTTGTGTGAATCATCCTGATTTATCTAAAGAACTGTAACAATCTAATTTATTTAGCTAGTGTTTGTGGTGCATTTTTTCTTAAATATTGCTCACATTCAATCAAAGAAATAATACTCAAATGAAGAGGAATATTAAACTTATACGAAGTCTAGACCTATATGAACTAACAGTATTTAAGGAAAACAATATAAGTTCAATAGTCTAAAATACTTATATATTTTAACGGAAATTAGGAGTAGAATATTCATTCAGTTTCCGCTCTTTATTTGTATATGATATTTATTCATTAATTTAAACATAAATTTTGAATTGACCTATTTAACTTTTCATAAATAATTAAGCCAATAATAAATTAATTTTAAAGTAGTTATTAAGTGAAAAGTTACAAATATTTTCTTAATCTGTTTAAATGTATTTTTATTATTTCAATTTATATTTTATTGACATTGCAAGCACCTACCTTGATAAAAACTGCACATATGTCTTTTCAGTCATAATAAAATTAATCAAATCTATCATCAAATACTAAATATTTTCATCATCCAATTATTCATCAGGTTTGACAATCTCATCTCCTTCAACATAATTTTCTCTTAGTTCATATCCAATTCTCAATAATAATGATCCATTTTCTCTCGAAAAATTACATTTAAGTAGGATTCTCTACATTCACATATACATAATTTTTGTTTAAATACACCTATGGCAACAAAATGGTGACATAACTTATTTTTTTATTTAATTACCATAGATTTGTGGGACTTTAGCTTTTAAACATGCAGTTTAAAGTGCTATCATCATTATATAAGGAGCTGAGACAATTATAACATCGCTCCATATATATTTTTACAATAATTTGATACTGGTATTAAACCCTCTCTACAATTTAAACATTACTTTGAACCATAAACAGGTTCTAAATACTCTTGAAGACAAAAGAATTAGCAATTTTATAGGCAATATGAAATTATACTAATCTAGTAAATCCAATGTAATTACATCGAATTTTTCTTTTTTCTAACTATTATTGTATCTTTATATTGCTCCTAACAAGCTATAAAATTTTAAAATTATTAAAATACCAACAGCAATCAAATTCAAATTCATAACAACCACAATTTTTCTATATTAGTATCGCAACATTTCACAAGTTAAGAAATTATCCAAAAACCCGTTACATAATATAAGTTAAGGGGATTTTGCAACTATTCTTTGGTTACCAACATGTACTCTTAAACGCATTCAAAACAATCATTTTATGATGAGCATTTTTATGGATTAGACAAATTATACACAAGTATCATATTATTCTTAATAACTCTTTTCAAATGTATTAATCATTTATTAACACTTGAAACTTTAAAATTACATTATGTCTAAACTATATCATTCATAATATTGTATTTTAAAGAGCACTAAAATATATTATTATTGATTTTTATTTAACAAAATAATTAGGAGGACTAATACAACCAATGATGGCATTAATGAGTCCATTCTTACTTGCGAAACAATTTGATAAAGTATTGCAAATTTCTCAATTTGTAGAGTATTTATTTTAAAACTAATCATGGTAATTAGCTTTGGAATTCGTTTTCAATACATTTGTGATCAAATTTTTAGTAATCCATTTCATTAATTAAAGCTAGACTATAGGGTTTACAATAAATAACAGCAAATGTTAGATATTTCTACATATAACTAGCAAATACTTGAAATAAAATTAAGACTAGAAAAAGTAAGGTTAGAAATAACCATTGGAATGCATTTAAGCAATTTTGAAATTGAAGTATTATTAAGATATTTTGAAATAAAAAAAATTTATACTGAAGCATTGCATTAATTTATGGTAACTTTATTCTAGCTAATTTATTAAATAAACTAAAAAATACTTCAACTTATATCTCAAAATAATATCAAAAGTCATATCATTCTTTATGATGACTCGGAAACATAAAGATAAGGATATATTATTAGCAAACATTTGAATTGTCATATATACTTGCTTAATAGGAAAATGAAAGCAAATGAAATGAAAAAACAATTAATTAATATATGAATTTCTTAACATATTTACCATTTAATGAAACAATAAGAGAAGTTAAAGAGAAATAGAATTAGGAGTGCATCAGCGTTGCCTTTCACAATTACACTTATTAATCTTTATATCAATTCACTTTGTGTTGCTGCGAAAGAATTGTTAACTGATTGTGCAGCCATTACTACATCTTCAGGTTTAGATTTTTCCGATTGTAATTCTATCTGCACATCAAAAAAAGCTGGACTGCTTTCAAGGAAAAAGAGGTTCATGTATGAATTATCAAAATAATTTCTTAATTTGATATGACATTAATTAAAAATTCTATCATTTATTCTTAAATGAAAGAAAGTTTATAAAATTTCTTATTTATAATTGATTTATAAATTCTACTAATTTAAGTTAATTGGACGAATTGGAAGAAAACTGTAAATAAAAAACAATTAAGATTATTTTGATAGTAGTAACTCTTTTTACTATAGCCTTTTTAGATATAAGTTTATCAGTGTTATTAGTATATTAATACTCATGCATAAATGCTATAATTTAGTCAGATGGTTAACAGATTATTGTTTATGGGATTTGCTCGAACAAACATGTATAGTATTTAACTAAGGATGATGTGAAGTCATTTCTGTCCAATTTATTGTGTCTGGAATAAATGTACAAACAAATTTGAAAGTTTGACAAAATTTTTTGATAATATTGTTACGATTGGATTTTCAAGGGTAATAATAAACCTAATTAAAGTTAGAACTTAAGAAGTAGTTTTGAGATTTTACAACTGTAATTTATTACCAGCTATTGGTTTTTAACTCCTGATGGCATATAATGGTTATAAATAAAACTAAAAACACCAAAAGTCCTTAAGATAACTGCTACACATAGGGTTGCTATTGGGATAATTGTGCAAGTACTTAGCTAACATTTTCATTATTGCGAAAGGAATCTTGCAGAATATCTCTCTCGCAAATACTGAAATTGCTTACTTTTCGCCCTTGGTATTCAGTTTCTAAAAGTTCAAATTTTGCTTAAATCATGATGATTCTAATTATTATTGGAGATCAATCATCATGGTAATGGTATTAATAAATTGAATCTAAGATTTAAGAAACACACTAATAAATCATGTAAGTATTTGATTCTGAAATTTCAAATGCCATTTAATATTTAAAATTTTTTGCATATTTTCAATACATTTTAACATGTTCAATATTTGTCAAGTGTTTGGTCTAAAATCTATGTTAAAAGATGAACATTTACAAAACCAGATAATTTAATAGGAATATGAACACCACTCACAGGAATACCCATTAACTAAGATAAATACTCATTAATTCATTCAAGGTATGTGTATTATCACTATGATTTTAGCTTCATAAATACAATATCTAATAATTTGCAGCTAAGTTTACAGTGATATTAAATATATAGCAATAATTAACTGCAATTATCCTTGATAAATGTTACACAATAACTAGAAATTATCTTTGCAAATATTTTCTTGGTATTACAATTTAATTTACGCCTTTCCTTAATATTAATCTATAGTCATTATCAAATTAATAAAGATGTTATAATTTAAAAATTTACTTAATGTTTGATAATTTATTTTTTATCTCTCCATATTCAATATCAAATTAACGTCTGAATTAAATTAACATTTTAAATCAATTTTAATATATCAACCAACAGACACACACTAATAAAAGTTCCCTTAAAAAAAATCTTTATTTAATCTGTTATATTAATCATTTATAAGGATATAAAGTGTAATTTTACGGGGCTTTTGAAAAATGATATTTATTCTTGAATATTCTTCCTCAGTATATCTGATTGACTTTAGGAAGTTGAAGAAGAAGATTAATTATATAATGATTTTATTTTAATTTTCTTTAGTTTATTTATCAAATGTAAGTATATATATAATATAAACCAGAATAACAATAATGTATCTCAATATTCATCAT
>CAJJDP010000202.1:13364-35537 GCA_905182995.1 Paramecium octaurelia | reverse complement strand
TAAAAGATCTTTTTGCAAAAATTTTATCAAACTATTAGACCAATAGTTTAAATCTACTCAAAATTGAACTATCATTAGAGAAGAAGGTTCCTGTTTGTTTCATTTATGCAAGTTCAGGTAATACTTAGTAATTTGAGGATTTACATTAAAAAATATTTGTATTTTAGGCAAATACATGATCTAGGTTTGTTAGTCTGTTGTTGAATTTACCATAAAAACTGTTCAATTCTTTTTATCTCAGTAATAAGATTGTACAGAGATGTCGACGATTTTAAGGACATTAAAAAAGTCTTTACTCTTTTTTTGTGATATCTTTAATGAATTATCTTTGATCTAATTCTTTTCTCTTGTAATCATTTATTAAAGTCAGTTTACTATATGATGGAATTAAATAATGGATTCTCGGATAAGGGCACATATTTAAAAAAAACTTAGAGTTATCACAAGAGTTAAATCTTCTTAATCCAGTGTATGAACTAATTACTTGAGCAACCAAATTATTTAAATGCTTATAATCAACAAAATCTAAATTTAGTTGATGATCAATAACATTGTACATAGACTAATTATCAAACATTGTGATGCTGTCAAAATAATAATTCATTCTATAAAACGAGAGCACAGCATTATAAACTCCAACAGTATTATTTGACATCTCAGAAGATGGGAATATTATAAATCCATTTTATCTTACTTTACCAAAATCAACTTCTAACATGTCCGATAACAAAGCAAAAAATCCTGACCCAGTTCCTCCACTAATTGAACTTGTTATCACAAATTCATCTAACCGATCCATCGTTTCTATTTATTTTCTAATGGATTCTAATGCTTAATCACGAATCATATTTCCAGGACCATATTTACCTCTAGCATAAGTTAATCCACCCTCATCATTTTTTGCTGATAAAAATGAGTTCATCTTAAATTGTACCTATGTATTCCTTTAAACTTCATGTATCATTCTGTCATCTAAATCAGCGAAAAGTGCAAGTGGGTGATGATTCCCATCAACTTACTCATAAATATAATTTTTCTGAGTTGTTTCATTGTGCTCTGCTTCATATAGTTTCCACAACATATCACCAATCATTACACCAGCCCCTCCAATATGAATATGCATTGCAGAGGACATCCAAAGATAAATAATTATTTATATATTAAATAAATTTCTAAAGTAATAAAACTTAAATGGAAAATATTACATGAAATTTAATATTTCAATGCTGCTTTTTAACTAATTATATGTATTGCACATTATAGAGGACAGGGCATCTTCTGACACACTTACTTGATTTTATTTTATATAAATTGTTTAATAATTATGATATTTATATTAAACAAAATTTTAAATCTACCACTCAATTTCATTTAATTAAATAATTCTTTTGACATAAAAAATAGCCTAGTGATCTATTTGGGTAACTTATATCAGCTGCGAAATTATGTTATAAAAGATAACTGTTAAATAAAATAAAATCTCTAGTTTACTCCAACTTGTGGCAGTTTTTTAATTGTACTGCAGCACTCCTTAATAATTATGATATCCTATGCAGCAATTAGGCTTAGTGCACTTTTAGACGATCCAAACATTCAACAGCAATTAGATTATATAATAATAATGATAGAAATTTTTCATCTGGATTTTGCTAATTTTGGATTAAACAAAGTTATGTAGGCAAAGAATTATGTGAATATATGCTATTCAATAAATTTGGATTGTTTTTGAAAGAATTCCTCACATTAGCACAAAAGCAGTTATATATATCTTGAAGGTTTAATTTTATATAATTTAGATGATTAATAACCTTTTGGCCACATCAATAAATTTAAACAGAACTCAAGTAAGGTTATTAATAAAGTTAGGATTAATAATGCCCTATTATATAGAGTCAAGCCCAAAGGAAAATATTAGAAATATTTCATCATAGTATTTATTATAGTAGGAAAAATTCATAATTATTGAAGTGAAGTTTTTAGAAATAAATTAGTTAATATTTAGCAATTAGTAAGGATTCCAAAATAGAATTCTCTTGGATCATGAATTAGCCTTAGGTCTGGCAAGGAACTCAAAATTAAATTTATTATCCACAAATTCTGGCTAGCATGCACAGGTATCAGGCTATTAGCTTAATTAATCTTAGACTTTTATAAATTTTTTTTTTATTGGAGCATACACAATGTTCACATGGGAATTAAAAGTCTTTGCATATGAAATCTTCATTATTTTAACCTGTTCTTAAATACATAGATCTTAATTATTATCTACAGAATATGAAAACACTAACATTTATCATAATTTTTATATAAATGAAGTGATGGTACCTTTATAATTATTAGTATTTAACTTTGATGCACGATGTTAAAATTATTTGATCCTTCAGAGCAAATACATGAAAAATTGAATGGTTTTGTTGCAGTCAAATTCAAAATGTACAATCAAAGAGCTTTGACACTTGCAGTGCATGAGTGTGAGCAAGGAAAGAAATATAAATAAAAAAAGCAGATTTCAATATCACTGGATACGCTAGGACTACTATTATCTGATTTAGTCTTTCATAATCAATCATTAGAATATCCTGTATATTGTACCTCCAAACAAAGAAAATAGTATCATCCATCCTTACATAAACAGGTTACTCAAATTAGGTTTATCCTAATCATATATTCGGATTTAACAAAAATATATTTTTTTGATAATGCATCGATTAAATATGTATTTCTTGGATCATGAGTCTGAAATTTGTGAATCTATAATCTGAGTAATTTCAATTATTCAAGTAAATTCTTTTAACCTTCTAGAATATATAATCAGGGCTACTTATAGGGGCAATGTCATCAAATGATAAATAGCCTCTAATAGCTCAATTTATAATTGACAGCTTTTCAACAAGAAATAATAAACCTCTTTTTTCTAACTATTCAATTCAAGATTCTCTAAATATGGAGACTATGAAAAAATTGAATAATAAAGCTATAATAAATTAGGTGGATTTGCAAATTACAAAATGAAAACGCCGTTAGCAAGCAACTCTCTAATTAAACAGAATTAGGGGGTCTGTTCAGTTACAAATAAATGAAATCTAACTTATTCTTCTTTATAAGATGTCTCTGCATATGAATAGAAGCTTGGAGAGTTAAGCAGTGATTTGGGTTATGGAAATTTTCTAAGGAGGATCAATTAGAACATTATAACAGTAAATATATACCGAGAAAAATTTACCATATTTACAACTGCTCATGAACTCCTACTATGTGTATTATTTTTTAAAAATATCACATTCATTACAGATTGCATTATTACATCTAATTTTCAATGATTGTTGCTTTCAGTTATTGGAAAAATACTCTAAAATCAATTATTTAAATGATAGATCTAAATTTAGAAATATATATGTATTTTTTGCATAATTTATTGATATATTTGCAAATTGAGTATTTGAGTATTATAATTTCATTGGCTTTCGATTTAAGCGCACTACTCTAAATTATTTTCAGTCTTGTTATGGATTGCTTAATTTCTTAAAGTTATGGGTAATAGTGTGTTCAAGGAGGTAGATGAAAGTGACTATGCCTATATATAAAGTGATTAAATATTAACCAAATTTAGAATTGAAAATGATAAAACAATATATTCCCTCATTTATAATTAATAATTAATGAGCTTAAAAATCCTTTTTAACGATATTTGTAGTTTGAAAATCTAAATGATGAAATGATTAGAATTTAGAAGATAAAATTGTGGCATAACACATTCAAAAGAATGATTCATAATATGTTATCATTTTATATAATTAAGCTGATATTCCAGTTCATCATTGAAAGTAAAAATCCTTCTATACATTTCAAATCTAGATCTCCATAATCCAGATAATTTATTATAATTCTCATTATCTAGATTAAATGCTAGTGCTTATAATCAAATTGTTATTCACCTCTAAGTTATATTATTCTTTTATCTTAACTAAGTACTTGCTTACTTATATGTTAATATGCAAATCAGTGTTTTATAATAGTTCAATTTAATTTAATTTTTCTGCTTGTTATATCAGAAGATAGAAAACCATGATTAAGACTTAAGTAAAAGTTATATCTTTAAATTTCTTTCTATAATTAGATTTATAAAGTTTAGGTCCTTCTTATTATCTAATTATGCTTATAACTCTTACTCAGTTATTAGATAATAATATTTTTCATCCTAAAATAGTCCAAACAATTTAAATATGTTAGGATAATCTAATTCTTGATATTGGCTTCTGAGATCATGTTTTTCTCATCTACTTTTAGTAATTGTGGTACTCTATCTTTTCTTACCATTTCAAGGTCTTTTTAAATCCTGTACTTTTATGAATAGCTAATCGAACTTCTCTGAATAACCCTTAAAGTAATAATATTATTTGATACCAAATGTATCTCCACTTTAAAAACATTTACAATACGACTCTATTTAAGAGTTATAAAAAGTTGGTTCTTATTTTAAATATATCGGCTTGAGATTAAAGTACAAAATTTTATTCATCTTACTAAACTTAACCAATCTGTCTTTATATATATGAACATATATCCATATAATAAACTATAAGTTTATTCATTCGCATCTCTTCTGAAATATCATATAACAAAAAATTAATTTCTTCGCTAGATTTTACATTTATTTTAAGATATAAATCAAATAGAGAGGGATCTACAGTCTTATTTAGTAATTTCAATTTGTTATTGTTCTATTTCGATATTATACTGAATTCATTAATTAGCTTATGAATAGTGAAAAAAATATATAAAATATAAGGAATTTAAACACTTGTACATTGTTAAAGAAATATATAAATTATGATTTGTTATTAATTAATCTCAACATAATCATGAAATTTATTTTATTAGCATATTGAAATGTTAAAAGATCTATTTTAATCAATTTCAACAATTTCATTGTAGTTATCTTATATTGTAAGAGCTAGAATATCAATAAAACTAGCTCAGTCATTATCAATAATACCACTGTATATTAATCAATACATCAAATCTTGTAGTAAATTAGTAGATAAGGCAGCGAGACAAGATTAATCGACACAATCCTTCCCAATCAATCCAAATTTATCATTTTCTTTTTAAATTTAACAACCTTCCCAAAGCAATAGCCTTCAGGCATGAGTGGTATCATCCTTGAGTTTTAATTAATTGTTTTTCATAGCATTTGCCTTTATAAGAATGCCCTATATTACAAATAGTATCTTATACATTACTACATACAACTTAAGTTTACACACTCCAAAAGTAGTAGTACTTGTAAAAGGCACTATATAAGCCATGGGTATTATTTGAAGCTGATGAATTGATTAAATCCTAGTCATGTATTTTATCTGCTTGATATATTAATTATTTTCAATATATTAACTACAGGATTGTCGCAAGCCTCATTTTTATAAACAGTTTCATCCTAATGTCTGAAAGCAATAGTTTTGATTATCACAATCCTCTATAATTGTTGAAGCCTTACAAAGGCTTAATCTGCGCATCCAATATCTGTAATAATATATTTTCAAATAAGATTATTAACTTGTATTCGCTTTGTTTATAACAAAAAACGTATGCGCATATGTTATCAACACATTCTTAGCCATACCAAAAACATTCCTCCTTCTAACTATTGGTCTTGGTCGTACATGCAGTTACAAAGCACCTCCACAATTTGTTTTTGTACATAACCCTCTACTTTTTTGGTAGTGGCAATAAGTAGAACATGCTCAATTAGTTTTGAAGGAATTTAATTTAAAAAAATAAATAAATTCATTTTTGAAATAAAGTCTTTTCAAATAAATTGAAGAATATTTGGTCTTAATAGAAAACTCTCCCTGATAGAATTAAACTTAATTTGAAATGATGTGTAGATTTGTAATCAATTATGATTGTTTGCTGATTTAATAATCAATGCTATTTATCGTAATACCAATGGCTCAAAAATTTACGTCTACAGATTCTACAGAAAGATATGCATACCTAATTAAAATATTATTAAAATTAAAAATATTCGCAAACATGAAATAAAAACAAACACCAAAAACTATTTTATACCTTACATTAATTTTATCACTTATTCAACTTACATTTCTTTTGAACTGTTATTCAGTATAAACACTTATATATGGTCGATGCCAGGATTATATCAATTACATGGCCAGATCTATTTGCGTCAAACTAGTAGGGATTAATTAAATAGCATTATTTTTTGAATTATCAGATTTTGCTCAATTCTTTACTAAAGAGCAATATAAAACATTTCTTATATTTAAAGCGAATCTCACCTTATATTAAGGGGCCGAAAATCATTATCAATAGATATATTATTCTCAATGTTATAATCAAAAGACATGTGACCTAGCCATAATTAACGCTACTAGTGTCTCTTTTATAAACATTTTTGAGAGTTGTTAGCCCCAAAGATAGTATTACTTTTTCCATCTATTTGTGTCACTCAACATCTGATGAGCGATTTAACCTATATAGAGTTGTTACACATGTCTACTTAAATGAAGATTTTGAGACTGTAGCAAACTATTTACTAATTGCTGTAAAAATCAGATACATGTGTATATATTACATCTAAATTAAGGCTACCTTTTTAGAGGCTAGAGGCTATATCACCCTATTATAGAGATGACCTTCTAAACTGAAGTGATTGCTAATCTTTTTTTATAACCTAAGTTTTCTCAAAAATCACGTTAGAATAATGGATGCTTGGTATGTCTACTGCTTTTGATAATCTTTTTCAGTAAGCTCTGTCCTTCGCACACATAACCTTATATTAAATTTATAGCTGTAAATTTTACACAACTCAAATTTATTATTAAGAGTATATATATTTTCTGTGTGTGCAGATGAACTATAAGTTACCTAAGACAACTAATCGAAACTTAAGCATTATAATATTTTCTGCTAGACTGTAGGAGTCCGTACATTAGCATAGATTCGAGTTATACCAGGTATGATACTGTGTTCCAGTTTCTCAAATTTTATTGGCAATGAGTATCATCTGCTAATTCAAACTGATGCTCAAATAATGACATAATCTAGTCTGACGAGATGGCTATTGTTTTTATATTCAGGTTAAAATCAATGATATCCTTTATACATTATCCACGAATATCCAACTTAATTTGTGCATCTTCTGCGATTTGTAATCTTATGCATACAGTTTGTATCCTCATGAGAGTAAGCAGGTGTTTCTTTTGAGAGTAAACAGGTGTTTCTTTTGATGCAAATTGAATTAAAGTACTAAAGCGTAGGACTGGTTCTTGTATATCAAATTAATATAAAAATAAATATGGATATTTGCTTGATTATGNTACATGCAGTTACAAAGCACCTCCACAATTTGTTTTTGTACATAACCCTCTACTTTTTTGGTAGTGGCAATAAGTAGAACATGCTCAATTAGTTTTGAAGGAATTTAATTTAAAAAAATAAATAAATTCATTTTTGAAATAAAGTCTTTTCAAATAAATTGAAGAATATTTGGTCTTAATAGAAAACTCTCCCTGATAGAATTAAACTTAATTTGAAATGATGTGTAGATTTGTAATCAATTATGATTGTTTGCTGATTTAATAATCAATGCTATTTATCGTAATACCAATGGCTCAAAAATTTACGTCTACAGATTCTACAGAAAGATATGCATACCTAATTAAAATATTATTAAAATTAAAAATATTCGCAAACATGAAATAAAAACAAACACCAAAAACTATTTTATACCTTACATTAATTTTATCACTTATTCAACTTACATTTCTTTTGAACTGTTATTCAGTATAAACACTTATATATGGTCGATGCCAGGATTATATCAATTACATGGCCAGATCTATTTGCGTCAAACTAGTAGGGATTAATTAAATAGCATTATTTTTTGAATTATCAGATTTTGCTCAATTCTTTACTAAAGAGCAATATAAAACATTTCTTATATTTAAAGCGAATCTCACCTTATATTAAGGGGCCGAAAATCATTATCAATAGATATATTATTCTCAATGTTATAATCAAAAGACATGTGACCTAGCCATAATTAACGCTACTAATGTCTCTTTTATAAACATTTTTGAGAGTTGTTAGCCCCAAAGATAGTATTACTTTTTCCATCTATTTGTGTCACTCAACATCTGATGAGCGATTTAACCTATATAGAGTTGTTACACATGTCTACTTAAATGAAGATTTTGAGACTGTAGCAAACTATTTACTAATTGCTGTAAAAATCAGATACATGTGTATATATTACATCTAAATTAAGGCTACCTTTTTAGAGGCTAGAGGCTATATCACCCTATTATAGAGATGACCTTCTAAACTGAAGTGATTGCTAATCTTTTTTTATAACCTAAGTTTTCTCAAAAATCACGTTAGAATAATGGATGCTTGGTATGTCTACTGCTTTTGATAATCTTTTTCAGTAAGCTCTGTCCTTCGCACACATAACCTTATATTAAATTTATAGCTGTAAATTTTACACAACTCAAATTTATTATTAAGAGTATATATATTTTCTGTGTGTGCAGATGAACTATAAGTTACCTAAGACAACTAATCGAAACTTAAGCATTATAATATTTTCTGCTAGACTGTAGGAGTCCGTACATTAGCATAGATTCGAGTTATACCAGGTATGATACTGTGTTCCAGTTTCTCAAATTTTATTGGCAATGAGTATCATCTACTAATTCAAACTGATGCTCAAATAATGACATAATCTAGTCTGACGAGATGGCTATTGTTTTTATATTCAGGTTAAAATCAATGATATCCTTTATACATTATCCACGAATATCCAACTTAATTTGTGCATCTTCTGCGATTTGTAATCTTATGCATACAGTTTGTATCCTCATGAGAGTAAGCAGGTGTTTCTTTTGAGAGTAAACAGGTGTTTCTTTTGATGCAAATTGAATTAAAGTACTAAAGCGTAGGACTGGTTCTTGTATATCAAATTAATATAAAAATAAATATGGATATTTGCTTGATTATGTCCAAGAATGTACTACATCTCAGAAAAACGATGCTTGCATGAACTTAGAGGATTTTGGTGAGCAATGTCTTTCGATAACACAATTTGGAACAGTGTTACATTTCAGAACAGAATGCATATTTCTTCAAAGAATTTAGAATAAAATGGACATCTGAAATGTTCTACATGCGAGTAGCATAATATCCTTAATGGTGGAATAGAACTTAATTTTTTTTATGTAAATTAAATTTACTTGTATATTTGCAGGTTACTGTTTATCATCTCTTCAAACATATCATATGCAACACTTGTTTATAACCAAACAGTTTAACTAATTCATCAGAAAAAGAATAGGAAGTTTGATTTGAAAAACTCAAACAATTGCAGGAGTAAGTCTGATTTTTATTTCTGTAGTAATAGCCTCCTATTTAAGAAGAGGCATTCCATCTTAACAAGAAAGACATTATCATATGAAGACATTTCTGCTACTGAATTGATATTGTGCAATCTCCCATTAAAACCAATGATGTTTGGCTGCATATAGTAGTAATTTCAAATACTTCAGTTCATAACAATAAATACAATACTAAAATGGGAATTTTAATTTCATAATCTGGAAAGAAATGCAAAAATATTGTCTTAAAGTTGATCTAGACAAAACCTGTCTTATTTGTTTAATTCAAAATACAAGACGATACCTTACAAAATAACTTCGATTAAACTAGAGATAGATGAAATTTGAGATAGAACATCTTACATAGCTAAGAATTCTCTTAACAAACCCATTGTTCATAACCTTCTTCCGTGCCCGCTTATTCAATAACAACAAACACTTTCCCAAACTCTCAGTTTATTTTACACCAATTAGTGTAGAGTTTCCAGTAAAGAATGATATGGCTCTATCACCTTTCAAATGTATTTAACTTGTGTTGTAACAACATTGTTTAGATTTTTGAACGTATTCAGTCAACGTCTTTTCACTGAGTAATTATTTAATTCTACTTAAAGTCTTCCTACTTTATGATTAAGATGGTAAAAATAGCAACCGACATTTTTTATTTTGTTCCAATTCTATTTGTATAAAATAGATATTACCTCTGGCACAATTTATTGTCAACTGAGTGCAAAATATTTTTCAGTTCTAAATCCAGCCAATCTTCTTTGCTAATGATGACGCATAAGCTCAAATTCAGATTTTATAAAGGCACAAATAGTCCTTTTTGATATATGTTATTTAATAATAATAATAAAAATCATTAACTGAAAATGACTTGGATATAGGATTGCGAATAATCTATGGCTCCCTATCTGAGACACTAAGAGGTATATGTGGGAGTCTGCTTAGCATATATTTACTTCTCGATCAGGACTCAACCTTTCAATCAATTTTTTTAAGTTAAGTTTCAGACCAGAGCTAAACCAGTTTTAATCTGCTTCTTTCAACAATCCTCATGGTATATCGATGTAACACTCACCCAGCCAATTCCAAATACTTCAGTGCCTTGAGGTAAACCTTACTGTAAACGGGGCTTGTATAATTGAACCTTCCTTTGATATTCATCCTTTTTTCCCAACAATGGTTTCAATGTTGATTATAGTATGGTGCATTCTGACCAGAATACATTGGCCACAATCTGCAACCTTAAGGTTTTAAATTGTAAAAAAACTATTTATTCCCTATTTAAACTTTCTATCGCATATCTATCTCTTGAGTTTCTCATATCTCTTACATTCATTCTGAGGTACTTGTACGGTTTTACAACTTATCCAATTCTCCCAATAGGAAGCTCTTACGTCAACATTCTTCTGTTAACTGCATCATTTTTCAGTTGGAGTCACCGTTCCTCTTCCTCTTAAATATCTAGGCTAATTCATCTATCCCAAAGAACTAGCTTTGACGACTTAGATTGGGTTTAGTTTGCTCTTTAGAATTGTCCAATCGAAGTAACCTCGCGAAGTCTCTAAATTAATGGGAAGAGACTCCATTTCAACGGGAGATCATTAATCCCTTCTCTAGTTTGTCCAGGAGCAGCTCTAGGGTACTTTCCGGCTTAAGTGGACTTTTATGAGCTAACCTGCTTTTTTGGATCTATAAAATTACAAGTTAATTTAATCTTTTTAAGCTAGATTTTCATTTCTTATAACGTTGAGAAAGTTCAACTTTAGATAAATGATTTATACTTCTTTATCATCTTTGGTATTTAATACTGAGGTTAAAATCTTGTAACGTTGTTTAGCACATAGTCAATTATTTGATAGAGAAGTAGCTACATCATAAGCACTTTGGGTATCAGCATTGGATTCTATACAAAAAGTGATGAAAATTCTAACTCTGAAAGATAAAAATTGCAGATGATTTGATGGCTTTCTGTCATCTACAATAATTATGCTCTGTTTGAAAGCCTACTGACAAATATTTGTTGTTAAGCACTGTTGATTAGGCTGAAGATTTATGCTCGGATTATTTTTACTCTATATTTTGCTCCTATTTATCAAGACCTTAATTCACATAAATTTGTCCATTTTGGAACACTTGTGAATTTTTTAATACATACATCTATATTTGATGCTCAAAATGCATGTTCCCCTATTATCCTTAATTCGTTAATTTTATTCATTCATCTTCATTTCTTAAATCATATCCTTTGTTTCATAAATCGAACTCATTCCCTTCTTTCCCATTCTTTCAATTATACATCTTAAACATAAACATCTATCTTCCTAAGCAATCCTACTTTTAAGACAAATAAACAGTGCTTAATATCAGAGAAGCCTACTAATAAACTATAGATATATTACTTAATACATATTTCATTAACAGATTCCAAATTGTTAAAATTAATGAGAGAAAGGCTGATACAATTTTTTAAGGATTTATTTTATCAAAAATAAAAATAATGTTTTTAGAAAAAATTTAAGAAAGAAGCGAATAAGATATCAGAAATAAAAAGATGATATAAAGAGAGGTTATTTTGATCAACCAAGAGTAAATCCGTTTTGAAATTAAAATCTTAACCTATTACTTACTCTCATTCAATTTAATTTTTGGTATTTATAAACATATGATTGTTGATACTTAAAACTATTGTTAGGTATTTATTGAAGGCTTGTGATTTCGTATATCATAAGGATGAAATTACAAGACATTTGCCTTTTTCAAATCTAACAATAGTTTCTTTGCCAAAATGAATTATTCTTCTATAAAATCATCTATGTTAAAAGGAGAAACCAATATATATATATTATAATAAGGTATCCTATCAAATATTGATATTTAAAGAATACTGACAAGTATAATTTTATTTCTTATGAATATCTACGTCTAAACAAATATCATAAATCTTATAACCGCAACCTCCATAATTTCAATTACTCTAGAAGATTAATATATGATTTGAATGTTATCAAAATTCATAATTAGTTGGTTACATTTCGATTAATTAGGCAAAACTTTCAATAGCCTCTCGATATCTGTCTAAATTAAATAATGTCATTCCTAAAGTGATTAAGTTAGATTGAATTCTGCTTTTTCTCAAATAAGCTTCATAACACATTGGATTATTTTTGATAGCCACATCAAAGTATTCAATAGATTCTTCTTTCCTACCTAGATTGAATAATGTTTTTCCTAAAAAATCATTCTAATTAAACCATACCCATTAGTAAATTTATCAAAGGATGATCCGATGTTATTCCAAGGATTAAGGCAAAACTCTCGACGGCTTCTTCGAAAAGATTTAAATGAAATACAAATAATTGGAAATAAATCTACATATAATATATATCCATAATTATTTAAGTCTAGCATAAGGNGCACTGTTGATTAGGCTGAAGATTTATGCTCGGATTATTTTTACTCTATATTTTGCTCCTATTTATCAAGACCTTAATTCACATAAATTTGTCCATTTTGGAACACTTGTGAATTTTTTAATACATACATCTATATTTGATGCTCAAAATGCATGTTCCCCTATTATCCTTAATTCGTTAATTTTATTCATTCATCTTCATTTCTTAAATCATATCCTTTGTTTCATAAATCGAACTCATTCCCTTCTTTCCCATTCTTTCAATTATACATCTTAAACATAAACATCTATCTTCCTAAGCAATCCTACTTTTAAGACAAATAAACAGTGCTTAATATCAGAGAAGCCTACTAATAAACTATAGATATATTACTTAATACATATTTCATTAACAGATTCCAAATTGTTAAAATTAATGAGAGAAAGGCTGATACAATTTTTTAAGGATTTATTTTATCAAAAATAAAAATAATGTTTTTAGAAAAAATTTAAGAAAGAAGCGAATAAGATATCAGAAATAAAAAGATGATATAAAGAGAGGTTATTTTGATCAACCAAGAGTAAATCCGTTTTGAAATTAAAATCTTAACCTATTACTTACTCTCATTCAATTTAATTTTTGGTATTTATAAACATATGATTGTTGATACTTAAAACTATTGTTAGGTATTTATTGAAGGCTTGTGATTTCGTATATCATAAGGATGAAATTACAAGACATTTGCCTTTTTCAAATCTAACAATAGTTTCTTTGCCAAAATGAATTATTCTTCTATAAAATCATCTATGTTAAAAGGAGAAACCAATATATATATATTATAATAAGGTATCCTATCAAATATTGATATTTAAAGAATACTGACAAGTATAATTTTATTTCTTATGAATATCTACGTCTAAACAAATATCATAAATCTTATAACCGCAACCTCCATAATTTCAATTACTCTAGAAGATTAATATATGATTTGAATGTTATCAAAATTCATAATTAGTTGGTTACATTTCGATTAATTAGGCAAAACTTTCAATAGCCTCTCGATATCTGTCTAAATTAAATAATGTCATTCCTAAAGTGATTAAGTTAGATTGAATTCTGCTTTTTCTCAAATAAGCTTCATAACACATTGGATTATTTTTGATAGCCACATCAAAGTATTCAATAGATTCTTCTTTCCTACCTAGATTGAATAATGTTTTTCCTAAAAAATCATTCTAATTAAACCATACCCATTAGTAAATTTATCAAAGGATGATCCGATGTTATTCCAAGGATTAAGGCAAAACTCTCGACGGCTTCTTCGAAAAGATTTAAATGAAATACAAATAATTGGAAATAAATCTACATATAATATATATCCATAATTATTTAAGTCTAGCATAAGGTAACGGTAGAACTATATATAAATGCATTCTGTAATGAATTTCTTTAACAAATGCTTATTAAATTTCATTTACAAATTATTTAAATTATAGATTCCTCTAAGCCTACTGAATCAAATTTTATGTTGGTTATAATTAGTAAATTTGAAAGAAAGAATTTTCAAAAAGTAATAGTGTTATTTAACTTACATTACATAACTATTTTCATTTTCATCTAAACGAATTATCTCATCACAAGCTTCTAAGGCTTCTTCGTATCTATATATCATAAGTAATGCTCTTGCTTAAATTAATTTATCCTTAGGATACCTTTAACAGAATAACCAAATTTATCAATATCAACAGCGTATACATAATTTGTTAAACCAATTAATACTGCTGCTAGAATTAAAATTGAATTGAAAAAAAACCTTTCAGAATATTCAGCAACTATAAATTCTCACTAAACTTTTACGCTTCTTCATAAATTTGTAAGCCGTAGCACCAAAAGACAATCAAGCAATAAATTAGAAAGGACGAATAAATAGCTAGAAAGAATAAGCTTTGTCATTATTGATTCATCAACTATTGCTCTTGTTGTTTAATAAATTTTGATTATAAAGTTGTTTTCTAAAGCTCAATTTTTTTTCGGTTCCTAGATTAATCTATTTTTAAAGTGCCAAAATTGATCGTTGTATTTCAATTACATTTAGATTGGATAGAACATATGAAGGTGTAACTTCTGAACACTCTTTTTGAATTTATAGTTTAGATCATATGAAACTTAAAGACAGGATGCCAATTTCCTTTTTGTAAAGTAAAGTGGTCATAATAAAATCAAATTTATGACTATGAATATAAAGAATCCTTTAAGTCTAGACAAATATCAGATTTTAAACATCTCATTTGATGTTTGCGTAATAGTCATGAGTCTGCTTCTTCAATATAATAGTAACTTGTTTTCCTAAATTTAAAATATTAAGCCCCCGATTTGAAGCATAAATTAACAAATGAAGTTTTCGGTCATTATTAAAATAACACCTCTTTTTGGATATTTTAGTCAAATTAATTATTTTTAAAATATTCTAGGCTACTATTAATGGTAATCTCACATTGTAATTTGACTATAATTTTTCTTTGCAATTTTATTGGAAAGAGGATAAGTATAAAATAATGAAATTAATTTTATATTTATAGTTTATCTGAAATTAAGTACATTAAATGAATAAACAAAATATTAATTTTAATATTGATTAATAATGATAATACTCATCATTTTAGTCTTGACAACTCATCAAACTATAATTTATGAGTTTTAAGCAAGTTCAAGTATAAGAGATGGTAATTTTTTATAATTACTAATTATTTATTAGAATGGCAAGGCAATTATAATTTCGCTACCTATGGATCTATTCAATATATTTATTTTGATTATATTAGCCGAATATTTTTAGATATAGAACCTCATTCTCAAATTATTGTTGATGTATAACTTATCAGGTAACTAATGTTGGTATTTAAAAGGTGTAATGAAAATTATTATTATACAATAAGAATGCTGATAGATTATGAATAATAAAATTCTTAATAAGTGATATCTTCCTGTAGTAATTATACAGGAGGCTAACCCTGTTTTTTTCATAGCATTTCTATGATTAAGAATCATAACAGAAGAAATTTTTGGATAGAGATTTATTTGACAAATTTGGGATTAATATCATTAAAATTAAGTATTGTGAAATGTTAGTATTAAAGTGCTGGCTGCATAACACAATATCATAAGTTGTGTTAATAATGGAAACTTCACTAATATTCATTTACTGAGAAATTTATCACTTATTCAGAGGGATGGACGTTTGAATTAAATTATTATACTAGAAATTGGTGTGGAAACTGTCAATATTTGGTGTTTTCTGAAATTTAGTATCGCACTCAACTACCTCCTCATTAAGATGTGCTAATAAGATTGTTTAAAGATGATTCAAATCCTATAATAGTAGACTATGCATATGGTAAATAAACTTTTGATATTCTATTAATAGAAATATTAATAAAGAATCATTAGAATTCATTATTCGTTTTGAAAATAACAACCTAATCAACTGGTATTTAAAGCCACATAAGAGATTTTGAAATATTTTACACTTAGCCAGAAGTAATGCTAAACATTTTCAATGAAGGTTGTTTATAGTATCTTGATGATAAATGCCTGACTTGCCTTGAAGGCTGGATTTAAGACGAATTTCTAAAAAATTGTCATCCTATTTGTGGAGATGGTATAATTCAAGGTTAAGAAGAATGTGATGATAATAATCTGATATCAGATGATGGTTGTATTTAATGCAGGTTTTCTTGCCCCAACTTTTGCAATTTATGTAAATTTGGAAAATGTTTACACTGTTAATCAAATTATCAATTAATTAATAGTAGGTGTGAAGAAATAAATAAAAATAATGGTTTCAAACCAATGAATTAAAACTATTATACATTTTCTGATTTATTATTTTATGGAAATTATTATCACTTATTATTGCAAGATTATTTTATTAATCGAAAACCATCTGATATTTCTGATAATGGCTTTTAAGCATTTGAAATTTTGGAATCGTATTTTTCAAAACTTTAAGAGAATAATGGAATAATGATATAGAATTGCTTAAATAGTTTATTTAAAGTATGTTTAGAATGCTAACCTTTTTATAAGTTATCCTATAATAAGAAATATTGCATTCCTATTTGTAATGATGGAGTTGTCGTAGAAAATGAAACCTGCGATGATTATAATAATATACAATTTGATGGTTGTTATCAATGTTAATTAGGTTGCTAATTAGAGTGTAATTAATGCATCTAATAGTAATGCTACTCTTGTATCGATGGTTGGTAGATTATCGATTATCGATGTTACCAAATATGTGGGGATGGTTATTTGGCTATTTCTTCATCAGAGTAATGTGATGATGGAAATTATCAACCTTATGATGGATGTTACAATTGTAATTTCGAATGCAAATGAAATTGTCTTTATTGTGATAGTTCTAATAATTGCTTAGAATGTTAAGACAATTTTGAAAAAAGTGATCAAAATTACTGTAAACCTATATGTGGAGACGGAATAATCATTGAAGGATTAGAAGAATGCGAAGACTTAAATGATATTCAATATGATGGCTGCTATTAATGTTTTTTTTAATGTAGTCAAAATTGTTCCAAATGTAATTAAGGGAAGTGCTAAGAATGTGCTGAAGGATATGACTTAATTATAAGTGAATGCAACTAAGTAATAATTATTAATGATAATTAAAACGATGGCAATAAGGCAATCTAAAACTAATGTGGAGATCAAATTCTATCTACTAAAGAGTAATGTGATGATGGAAATCAATATAGTGGTGATGGATGTTCTATCGACTGCAAAGTAGAAAAAACGTGGAAATGTAATTAAGAGTAGCCTAATTAGTGCTTTATATAAACTAAATTTGTCTTAAAATACGAAAATCAAACTTACGAACATCAATTTATTTTCTTATAGTTTTCAAATGAAGTGAAATATGTTTCAAAAATAAGTTTTCAGGATTCTATTTTAGCTGAAATAACAAATTTAAATAAAAATTAATATCAAATAAAAATCAGTTCTGTAGTAAATGTTAGTTCAACTGAGTTTACTCTACCTTTGTTTGAATTTGATGTTATTATTTTTGAGGTTATGACAACGTAACCAAATTTTTCAATTTCCATCAACTCAACTTTAATTGACAATAACGATATGCCTGTCTCTATCTCATCATAATATTTATTACTAAATGAACCTAAAGTTTTGACTTAGATTTAAATTAAGGTTGCTAATAGGTTTTAAGATATAGGAAATGCTTTAATTATAGGTTTAGGAGCTATTAGCATATTGATGTTATTATTTGGAGATCTATTACAAAGCTTAGAAATTTTTGACATTTTACAATATTAATCTTATCTGAAATTTGTAAACGTTTCTTATCCATAAAATTTATACATCTATTTTCAATCATCAGAAATTGTAACAGTTAGTCCTATATTGATATCATGTAAAATAATGGAAATTCTTAATAATCTAATTCCTTATAACTTTATTCCAAGTATAGGAAAGCTTAAAGAGTATCAAATGAATGCTGACTTTCTTTTAAACATCTAGAGCTAAATCTCTTAAATTGCTTTTATTGTTATATTATACCTATTTCTTAAATTTTATCCAAAGTTCTTAAATAATTTTATTTTTACGCCTAACAATATTAATGCTGTAAGATAGATGAATTAAAAATGGCTTGAAAAGCTAATATCTAAAATCTATCAACTTAATAAAAAAGTCCTAAATTTAAAAAATATTTATTCTATGGAAGGATTTAGGTAGCTCTACTATGCAAATTCCTGGGATTTACTTTTTAAAGCATTTCTTTATATAACATCAAATGCATAATCAGGATATCGATCTATTATTTCTTACAGCATTTGTTTTGCAGTATTGGGTTTGGCAATTATTTTTCTGTTGTAAAATTTTAGAAGATTGAATTAACATTCAAGCAATTAAAAATTAAGATTTGAATAGTATGAGGGCATCATGTTATTAAAAAAACTATTATTTATCTTAATCTTAATTGATTTTTAAAATAGCGAGGTAGTTCAATGTTTAATGTTATCACTGTTGATTTTAGGATATATTGGATTGTTATCACTGATAAAAAAAAATATCAAAAAGATAGAATTTATTGGAATAATTTGGATGGAAATTCCAGTAATTATCTTTACATTAACAAGTTTAATTTATTGCTCTGATTTTTCAGGCTCTATGGCATAAAGTGAATAAATTTTAGCAGGTTTTTGCCAAATTGTAATCTTGATTCTTGGTTTATTGGGGCCGTTAATCAAACTTGGAATTAAGCTCTGCATTGAAATCAAATTATTTTATCAAAAGAAAGGAGAAAATCCATTGTTCAGACTTAATGTATCCAATATCCTTCAACACGCAGAATGAAATTAGATTAAATATTTAATAATTATAAAATATATAAATTTATCAAAAATTGTTTCTATCTTTAGGCCTTACTAAGACCTTAACAACATTTTATTATTATTTTGGAAGTAAGACAAATTATTTCTAACTCTGTCATTTCAAATCTTAACAAGATTAATTATCTCAACCTTTCGATAAGATTTAGAGATTAGTCTAACTGAAAATAAACACAAATTAACTCATACGAAATTGTATTATCCCTTCTTCATAAATCTAAATCTTGGCAATAAATTGTCATGATTCATTATCCAAATCAAAATAGATCCTTGAAAATCTCCAGATATCAACTAATTTGATTTTTTCAAGAAATATAAAGTAGAGACTTTTTTATCACCTTAATTTAAAACTTGTATTTATTTCACCATTCCTTGTCTGAATTCATATATTTTTATTAAACTGTCACATCCAGTTGCTACAATTGAGCAATCTTGATTAAAAACAACTGCCATACAATCAGCCTCTTATTTGATGGAAATTTATTTCATGAGTTCAAATTTGAATGTTTTAATTTATTAAGAGGCTATTGTTATTCTTAAATCAATTAAGCATTCTATTTAACATAAATC
Source organism: Paramecium octaurelia (assembly GCA_905182995.1). Classification (NCBI taxonomy): domain Eukaryota; phylum Ciliophora; class Oligohymenophorea; order Peniculida; family Parameciidae; genus Paramecium; species Paramecium octaurelia. The sequence goes on along the minus strand of CAJJDP010000202.1, from coordinate 15,749 downwards.
TTTTATTAATATATCAAACTATGATAATCCTAATTAAGGGATCTAATTAATATTAAAGTTATAATAAGTGTAGAACTAATTAATAAGGCTATCAATAGAAACTTTAAGCTCTTGGGCATTGTTATAGGCATTATTGTTGTAATGATTCGTTATTAAATCCATTCATTTATAAGATCCAATGAGGTTAACATTTGAAGATGTTTGGCATGAAGAGGCAAGCAAAAATTACTATAGGGTCTCTGATTTGCGTATTCTATTTTATTAAAATTAATATTAAAATATATTAAATTATATTAATCATTTTAATTAGCTGTCTTCATAGTGTTAATTGCCTAATGACCAAATAAGCTTAACATTTTCCATTTTTAAGAAATTTTGAGCAGCAATTATCCAATATTTGAAACATAATTCTAAGCGCTTATAATTTGAATATGCTTATGCTATTAAAGAAACAATTTTTCATTTAAGTTAGATAGAAGAAAGCATGATAAGAACCTTTTCTCAGATATGATCGACATAACTCAAATTAGTTAATATTCCTTCTGTAAGAAAATCTGGTCTCAGATAAATAAACATGACTAAATATATTTAAGGAATCTTATCCTTAAAAACTATTTAATCTCTTGGTTAACAATGTTTAATTGATCACTTTCGGCTCATGAATTAATTATTAAATGAATTTTCAAACCTAATCTTGGGCTGAGATACAAAGTTAGACATTACAGCATGATCAGAATCCAAGCGAAATTGAGTAAATTCTATTAATTATAAAAAGAAAGATTCCCCAGTCACGCAACATCTCATCAATAATTAAAGCGTCAAATAATTAATTACATGTGTTGAAAATGAAGACAATTATTTTAAGAATTTTCCAATTAAAACAAGCCTTAATTTATTAATAGCATTCAAACTAAATTATAAGATGAAAGCTCTAGAGATTTATGATAACTTGACTATTAACAATTAATAGAAATTCAAACATAAGTAAAGGAACTTATTTAGTCATATATAAATAATTTGGAATGAATTTTAGCAAGCGATTAAAATTACAATCAAATATTATACTGTCTTAACAACTCCTTACTAACTCAATTATTATAGTATTTAGTATAATTTAATCTATCTCTCATATAAATGATGCTTTTGCTCTATATTTTATGTTTATCCAAAGAGAAAAAGTTTGTTTAATTAATATGTGGCAAGAAGTATGCAATTGAAATTTTTAGTTGCAATTAACAGCTTTTATATTCTATGATATCAGAACTGAAAAAATACAAGATACAGCATTATTTTTATCATTTAGATAATATCAAACTGAAACCATGTTTCATAAATGAAGACTTAGAATTGTGTAAAAACTGGAATTTGCAAGATGATCTAATTTAGATTTCACAAATACGTATAATGGGATGCGAACTTCAAAAAGAAAATTTTAGACTTGGAAAAAGGAAATAGGAAGAAGCTTCATAAGATTATCCAACATACAACAAAAATAAGGAGAGACAAGGAAGGTGTTATTTTGAATATCATGAAAGGAAGTGAGGAGAATTAGTAAGTCAATAATAACAAAGAGATTATTCATTAATGTATTGAGAATGAGAAAAGTTTCTGTCACTACAATTGAAGAGAATTATAACTCAAGGCTATGAAGGGTTAAAATGAGGTTAGAGGTAGGAGATATTGAAGAGGATGATGGAAAAGTTGAAGCAATTGGAATTGAGAACTTAATGAATCGTAAGGATGAGTACATCTAGTGGTACAATAAAACCATATTTTCGATTTTACCCACCTAACACCAGTGAGACTCCTTATCTAGAGATAATTTAACGAATCGTTACTCAACTACAATTTATTCGATATAGAGACTTGGAAAAGAATGATTTCTGTTTGGTATAAAGGCTCATTCCCATAAATAAAATTGTGCCGAAAATGGAGAGAGTGGAAGACGTGAGATCAATTATGTCCAGAGACACCTGATCAAGTTTATGGAGTGAACTTAGATGCAAACTATCAAGGAAATCAATAACATTCTAGTTGAACAGTGCCAAATTGGATTTACAGAGAAACTGGGAACAAAAGTTTATATCGGAGAAGTCTTACCAAAATGAAAGAGAAGGTAGAGAAGATGATATTTATCTTCTTCGACTTATCTGATGCTTGTAATAGGGTTGACTGTGAAATCCTTAATGACTTTCTCATTGAAGAGGGTCTTATGTCTAAGGCCAAGACTGATTTATTAAATATTATAAATTTTCATTATATTTTAATATATTAATGATTATAAATAATAATCAATTTTCATCGTTTTGTCGTTCAATTTGGTTCTCTAAAATGAAACTTCCTCCTTGTTTAAATAATGTCCTCAAGTCTATACCAGATTGATTA
>CAJJDP010000201.1:6999-57489 GCA_905182995.1 Paramecium octaurelia | reverse complement strand
TGAAAAACTTTATTTAAGTTATTTTCCCATAATTATTATTGCAATTACTAAATGGTTAGATACTATTCTTACTTATATTTCTTGTTAATACCCTTGAGCAACTAAAATAATAATAAGTTTTACTTTGTTCCCAAAACCTAATCTACATTATATCACTTTGTTCCTTTTATTAGTTCTCTTATATTTAACAATTTTTACTCCCACATTCTTCACCAATTAATAAATTCATTATGTTTATGTTTTAGTTTATTGTCTTTAAATTTTGTTCGATAATTATTTAAATTAATCTTTGTAAAATATTATATCAAGTAATATATGCTATTCCAATAAGTATATTTTAAATTCTTTTTTTCTTATATTTAATTTTATTGATATTCAGTCTCGTAATATTATTTCTAAAATAATTTAGAACTGAAAATTTAGAATTAGAGGAACAAGAAAATTCTGGAATAATGGTATTTATAATTTATTACACATCTACAAAAATAAAATAAAAAATTAATAATGCATAATAATTTATTAATTTTGTATGATAATTTTACTACTTAAAAAAGATTAAATATTAGATTAAACCTTCTTAAAAACTAAAATATTTACAGGTATATTTTTCAAATAATCGATTCAAATGGGGCATCTATACTTTTACTGTAATTTCTTAAATAAATATTGCATTTCCAGTCATCTAAATTCTAAGCCTCTATTTCCAACAAAAACAATGCTCCATTTCTTGCATATACTGCAGGTTATAGACCATCAGTGTTTTTAATATTTTGATGTTTATATAAAAATTAGATTGCTTCTGTTATGAACCCAGCATGACTTATGGCTAATATATTAGTACAACCTGTAGATTTCTAAGAAGAACTGAATTATTAAGCTTAATGTATGTAAGATCGCATGATATGATGAGAATAATGAGGTTCAGCAACTTAAGAACTCAAAATCATTTTATTAAGTGAATCAAGTGGTAACTATTTGTGTTAAAAAATTAATTACATTTTAAAATGATTGTTAATATAGTTATTGTGTGATCAATTAATTAAAGAATGCTTAGGCTCTAATTTATATTTCTTCAGATGTTTCTGCATTATTTTCTCTGTCTACTATCGTTTAACTTTAAAGTGGGTACACTTCTGAATAGGATTTCAATAGATCATTTCCAGGATCTCTTTCTCTTAAAATAGGTGTATAGATCACATTAGAAGGCTTATGCTTAAGTTCATTTTCAATTAATTCATAAGATTCAATGCATCTAAATTTCTGAGATTTATTACCTTTTAAAATCACTTGAATAGACATAATCAAATCTAATTGATGATAACTTTCTGCCTATGTTTTTGGATTGTACTTTTCCCAAACCGCTCAATCCATACTCATTCATTCCTGAAACAATTTTTAAACTCTGATATAATGATTGACCATGTCTTATCAAAAATATTCGAATCATAAATAGGTATTTATTTTAATATTTATTTATACGGTAAATATTATTCATTACTTCTTTGGTGGAGGAGGTGGTCCTCTTCTTTGTGGAGCTGGAGGAGGAGGGACACCCTTTCCTTATTAAGTTGGTTGCTTAATCTCTTAAACAGCATTTTGTTGAGTTCTTTAATTGAATAGTTATTATTAATTATTTTATTATTATTACTCTTATTGCCACTATTGTTATTAATTAACTTGTTGCTGATGTTATTATTATTAAAATGGCTACTAAGGTAAAGTTTATTATATATTTGGTTATGGTTAAGGAGGAGGAGGAGGGGGTGCTACGTGATGTTTTGGAGGAGGTTAAGGAGGTGGAACAACTTATGGCTATTATTATTCTTATCTAAAAGGTTCTTGAACAAAAGGTGGAGGTTATATATTTTATGCTTCTTATTTCTTAGGCTAATTTGGTGGAGGAGCAGTTTTCACTGGTGGAGTAGGTTTTTGTACTTGTCGTCTATTTGGAGGTGGAACTCTAAATAATAAATTTTAATTTTACGGATCTTCTGCAACTTTTGCAACATTGGGGCCAAAAGGATTATTTATTGCTGAGGCATTTTGATTAGGATTTTATTAAGTCTACTATCTTACATTATGATCTTCTTAGTGTTAGTTAACAGCAGGTCTTGTGGGTCTGGATACAGGTTAATTAGGAGCATGAACAGGTTAGGCTTATGTTTATTTAACTATGCCCATTTTAATTTATTCATATTTAAATGGGAAAGTTGGTTTGTCCATAATTTTCTGTATTATACTTCTGTCTTTATGATTTCCTTTGTAAATTAAATCTAATAATTCTAAAGCTCTTTGACAATCAGGAGAAGAAAAATTGAGAGCATAAGCAGCTGATAAATATTAGTTATGCTATATTGCAGAATTAGCAAATTTTAGTAGCAAGCTATCAAAAATATGGTCAAATATTTCACTTTCCTAGAGTGAATATTCCTGAATAACAATTAAGAGTTTAATGGCCTCAGTTAACTCTTTTAATGAATTATTATGATTAGTTAAAATCTTAATGCATTTTTCACCATTCATTGCAAGGATGTAACATTAAAGAGCATTGAATTCATCTTTTCTTTCAGCAATAAATCTATCTCCTAATTATTCCATAATTTTATGGAATTATCCTGTATTATCACTATTTAACACCATAGCAGCACATTCTTTCCAAGTGTTTAATTCAAAATTTTTGGCTATTTCATCTGGGTGTTTTAGAACAATATGTTTTAACACATTTTTTAAGAAGTAGTCTGTTTATGTTGTTAGAAAAGTATTCATTGTTTATTCAAATATTTCTTTGCTTTGAGAATAAGCTAATAATAGAGCCTCTGCAGATCTACCACATTTCAAAGCACAATCAATAGCGCCTTCATAATTACCAACTATTAGGTTGTCTTTAATTATTTTCTCAACTCCAACATTCCAATTAGTATTTTTTGATACTTATTCAGATTAAAAGATTTCAACATCTTAATTCCTGCTATTATTGGTTTATTATTATTTGTTGAGTGATTAATTAGTTAAATCATTGAAAAATGAATCTGCATCTTAATCAGTAATTGTGGCAAAATCAATTGCAGGTCTTTAAGGAGCCGAATTTTTCTTTTTACTTTGATCATCCTTCTTAGCATGTCTTTTTCCAGTATAATTTTCTGTTTATTGTGTAATTTCCTTTACAGAAAATCCCAATGTAGCTAAATATTCTTTTTTATCTTCTTTTTAAACTGAATTTATTAATTTCCAATATTATGTATATTATTGATCATGTTATTTTTCGATTTCTAATTGAATTCTATTTTAGTCTGAATCTACAGAACAAAATGCATTAAAACTTTCAAAAATATTATCTGGATCAGTTTTAGCAATCTAATAGGTTTAGATTGCAGAATTATTTTCTTTAAAACATGCCAATTAATCAAATGCAAATGCTGATCCTACAGGAGGCTTTAACCATTTTGGTGCATAACCTTCCTTACCACTTGGTAAGCTTCTAATACTTGTTTAACCATCTGCACTTGAAATTGAATAAACTGATGTAACCCTTTTACTCCATTTTAAATCTGCTATTTCAAAGTCCAATTGTTCTTAACTTACAACTGATTAAGTCTTGTAATTCCAACACACTACTTATCCATCTCTACCTCCTGTCAATATTAAGGAATGATCATTTGGACACCAGGAGAGACTGTTTATTCCAGATCTATGAACTTAACTAAAAACAATTGTTGGTCCTTAAGGATTTCTTAAATCCCAAATTTATAATTCTGGTGCTCTTTCATCATCATATGCAACAGCTATTTATGTTGGAATTTCTGGATTCCACAATAAACTTACTTTTTTATTGCTAATAGCACTGCTATCCTAAAAACTAAATATTGGCTTATTATTTCTCAAATCCCAAACACCAGTCAAACCATTCTAAGATGCTGATGCTAATATGTGCAATATTTTCTTATTCCAAGAAACAGCTGTAATTGAACTATCTTCATGAAGATTAGGATTTCCAGGTCCAAAAACTTATGGATTTTAAATATCTTTGATGATATCAGCAATCTAAAATATTTTAATATATTACTAACACATCTTAACCTCCTAAAGCTATTAAATTTGGTTTAAACTCATTAAATTCTATAGCAGTCACAGGTCCCTCATACAATTAATCAATCATAGCAACACAGCTTTCTTCCTCTTAATTAATTGCTGAATTTGCATCATAAAGTGCCACGTAACCTTCTGTTGTTCCTGCAGCTACTAAACCCATAGGATAAGTTTCCGGAGCAAAATTTTCCCAAGCCAAACACGAAATTGCATCTTTACTTGAAACTGTGCCAATGATAGATGTTGACGTGTTCTTCTATCCGAGGTTAAATGAATTAAATTATAATTAAGAGCTTAAGTTATTGATAATTAAAAATACCCCCATTAATCATTTACTGCTGAAACTAACAGATTTGATTATGACTTTAGATTAGACCATGCAGACATGTTTCCTTAAGTTGTCTTTAATAACATTTTTAATAATTTATTTATTAATATTTTTTTTTAATTAATACCTAAATTAAATTGTTTAAACAAAAAATCAATTAAAAAATATTAATATTTCAAAGGATATTTACTCATTTACTATTCAACACTTATTATAAAATGATTCCAGCTGATACACTAACATTTAATGAATCAACTAATGTTTCTGGAAAAGTATGTCGACTAGTCATTATATTTACTATGGTATCACATTATTTGAATAATTCTGTTCTTATCCCAGAACTTTCAGATCCAAAAATGATGATTTTTTTTGGTTTTTTTTAATCCTTCTAAAACTCATCAATTGGAATCTTACAAATTATTCTATATATATACACTATTGCTTTCAAATCCACTTCCTATTACTTAAAATTCATGTTTTCTTTGTTTCACAAAATTAGCCAAATTATCAGTTTCAAAAATATTCATTAATTCAAGAGCACCTGCACTTGTTTTGCTTACTGTTGGAGATAATGGGCATTAACCTTTTTTCTCGACAATAACAGTATTAATTCCTAAAAAAAAACAAACTCTTAAGATTGCTCCAAAATTTTAAGGATCTTAAACTGAATCCAATAGAACAAAATTAGATTCATCAGGTAATTGATTACAGTAATTTAATTTTGAACATTTCAAAATAACATTTTAATGGTGGTCATTGCTGCAATATCTTTCTAATTTATTCTAAACATATTAGTTTGTATTAAATACTTTGGGAATCATTTAAACATCTAGTTTTAAAGATTAAGCTCTATTAAGAATATTTGAGATTCTTGGGTTGATATAATCATCTCTAATTATATGATAGTATAATACTTTATTATGTTTAATTTACATAAAGTTAAGTAAATGATCTTTTGTTAGCATATAATGCAGACATAACTGGGTTTATGCCATATAAATAATCGTATGATTTCTAAGACGAAAATCTTGATCCAAACTTCAAAATATACATATAATAATTTAAAATTTATTTATGCCTTTGTATGAATTAATAGCAATTTGCAGATGCTCCTAGGCATAAGGTACAGCTGCTGCCATTAGATAATTGTCAGTCTTGATTTTCTAAGGAGGTATTATCATACAATGAAAAACAATAGGAGGAAATATTAGAAACGTGAGAATTTTAGGAGATAGAATCATGAGTAAACAAATTATAGGAAATGATGGATTTAGACATTTAATAGGGAGATATGTTTCAATTTTATATGATGGTCATCCTAGCAAGTTTAGAAATGTGTTAAAAGGAGGAGAAAAGTCGTTTGAAATATTTAGATTACAGCATTTTCGAATTAAGGACTTCATTCCAGAGGCTGTAGGATTTACAAAGCCATTTGAAGATGAAGCACCTTTTGTGAAAAACAACAGCGTTCAATCTTATGAATATGGAAGAGCATTGCAAATATTAAGAGAAGAAAAGTAAAAATTATCCTGAGTATTATAAAAATATTTCATTAAAGTATTAAATGCTATTCTTATTGTTACTACCATTACTTTCTTACGGATTGAATACAAAAGTCAAATGCATCATAGATCCACTGACTAAGGCTTGCGATCATTTAACTATTTATTTCAATCCTACATATCCTATTCGAATAAATTCAATCATCTAATTAACATTACCTTTCATCATTCAAGGACAAGAATAACTACTTCTTACTTCGTTTGACGGTATAAATTAATAACGATTTAGAGTCAACTGTTGCCCTATTAACATTAACAGGAAGTACACATTTTACAGTGACTTAAATATTACCTGAAAATACTTGGTATAAATGCAATTTAACATTGTCTACAGTATTATCTAAGAAATAACAAGGCATTGGATAATTTTAAATGAATATTGTAGCCTCAGAATACTCAAATACGTTAATTTTAGAATAAGGTCCTTAAATTCCTCTTACATACTCAGTCTTTAATTAAATTTATAATCCACCATCAATAACTCCAATAGCAACAGTAATTCCATCTTCATCTGGAACATTATGTGTAACTTCTGATTGGGGATTTACATTAAATAAAAATATTGTTAGATAACAATAATCTATGACTTTCACGCTCAGCTATGATGCTACTAACGATAGAATTGATGTAATACTTACTCTGGTTGATTTAAATAGTGGATTTATATTTCATAGAGAATGCTATTTTTCAGGACCAGAAGTAGCCAAATTTACTACTGAATGTACCCTAAAATAAACAGGATCTAAACTTACATTTTAATTAAGAAGTTAAAACTCAGTACTTTTAAAATAGTAAACTGAATATCTACTTGAATTTTATGTATCTCATTAAGGAGACACAATTACAGCAAGCACCTTTACAACGGAAATCTATCATGATACCCAGTTGATTGATTAATGTTAATCTACAAAAACATTTTTAATTGATGAAAAAGATATGCCTGCTTCATTATTTCAAATAACTGAGGTAGAACTATATTTAGATACACCTAGTATTGGTGTACCAACATTTATGGGTGTGGCATTTAGACCCAAAAATATATAAATAGATACACTTATTAGAATTGAATTAGGATTCTTAAGTTATGATTAATTAAATTGTTAAGTCTTTTAACTTGAAATAGATACATTAATGCCTTCATTATCATTTTCACATTATTCATATGACTCTTAAAATCTTTATTTTTATTCAAACAAATACAAACCTGATCAAATTTAATATAAATATAGTGTCAATTGCACTGGAATAACAATCTTATAGACTACTAATAAAATATTTAGAGTTGTATATGAAGATTTATATCATACAATAATTTAATATTTTCAAACCAGTTAACCACCAAGGTTACCTACTGATGCTTAGACTTAATAGGCTTCATTATAGATTGTGAAAAATATAGAATTGATATCCAAGAAATTTAATAATCCTTTAGTTAGTAGTATTATATAGATCAAAATTGTTCCTATTTATGGAATTTATCGAGTATTAATAGAATTTCCATATTCTTATACTACAAATATAATTAAATGTGTAATAAATGAAACATCTTCTGTATTTTGTGATTAAGATTCTCTTAATCCAAAAAGATTGATAATTTATTTAACAAAATATCATGATAGTGAATTAATTAAAGATCCATTTAATCTCACTATTTATGGGATGATTAACCCATACGAATTAAAATACAATAGTCGAATATGTGTAATTTTGGATGATGATAATATATTAACACCGTTACTGTTTGGAAATGAAGATAATTTAAATGGGATAACATAATTTGAATATCTTGATGACTATGTCAATACCAATATTTACAAGCAATTATCAACTAGTGATTTTAGATTTTCGCAATCTTAAGCTAGGGCTTATGATTAATATTTAATTGGTAATATNTTAATTTTAGAATAAGGTCCTTAAATTCCTCTTACATACTCAGTCATTAATTAAATTTATAATCCACCATCAATAACTCCAATAGCAACAGTAATTCCATCTTCATCTGGAACATTATGTGTAACTTCTGATTGGGGATTTACATTAAATAAAAATATTGTTAGATAACAATAATCTATGACTTTCACGCTCAGCTATGATGCTACTAACGATAGAATTGATGTAATACTTACTCTGGTTGATTTAAATAGTGGATTTATATTTCATAGAGAATGCTATTTTTCAGGACCAGAAGTAGCCAAATTTACTACTGAATGTACCCTAAAATAAACAGGATCTAAACTTACATTTTAATTAAGAAGTTAAAACTCAGTACTTTTAAAATAGTAAACTGAATATCTACTTGAATTTTATGTATCTCATTAAGGAGATACAATTACAGCAAGCACCTTTACAACGGAAATCTATCATGATACCCAGTTGATTGATTAATGTTAATCTACAAAAACATTTTTAATTGATGAAACAGATATGCCTGCTTCATTATTTCAAATAACTGAGGTAGAACTATATTTAGATACACCTAGTATTGGTGTACCAACATTTATGGGTGTGGCATTTAGACCCAAAAATATATAAATAGATACACTTATTAGAATTGAATTAGGATTCTTAAGTTATGATTAATTAAATTGTTAAGTATTTTAACTTGAAATAGATACATTAATGCCTTCATTATCATTTTCACATTATTCATATGACTCTTAAAATCTTTATTTTTATTCAAACAAATACAAACCTGATCAAATTTAATATAAATATAGTGTCAATTGCACTGGAATAACAATCTTATAGACTACTAATAAAATATTTAGAGTTGTATATGAAGATTTATATCATACAATAATTTAATATTTTCAAACCAGTTAACCACCAAGGTTACCTACTGATGCTTAGACTTAATAGGCTTCATTATAGATTGTGAAAAATATAGAATTGATATCCAAGAAATTTAATAATCCTTTAGTTAGTAGTATTATATAGATCAAAATTGTTCCTATTTATGGAATTTATCGAGTATTAATAGAATTTCCATATTCTTATACTACAACTGTAATTAAATGTGTAATAAATGAAACATCTTCTGTATTTTGTGATTAAGATTCTCTTAATCCAAAAAGGTTGATAATTTATTTAACAAAATATCATGATAGTGAATTAATTAAAGATCCATTTAATCTCACTATTTATGGGATGATTAACCCATACGAATTAAAATACAATAGTCGAATATGTGTAATTTTGGATGATGATAATATATTAACACCGTTACTGTTTGGGAATGAAGATAATTTAAATGGGATATCATAATTTGAATATCTTGATGACTATGTCAATACCAATATTTACAAGCAATTATCAACTAGTGATTTTAGATTTTCGCAATCTTAAGCTAGGGCTTATGATTAATATTTAATTGGTAATATTACTTTTTCTATGGGAAGTATTAACGAAATAAATAAATTATATTTGCGAATATCAGATTAATATACAATATATGATTTAAATTGTTAACTTATAAAATTAGGTGATCAGCAATTGAATAATTATATTAGTGCATGCAAATAAAATTAAAATTATATTGAGATGGATCTGATTACAGATACAGGCAATATTAGATTTAGTCAACAATATTATTTAAATATATCAAATTTCAGAACCTAAGATTTAATATCAATAGAATAATATGCGGTTTTGTAACCTATGATTTAACTCTTCTTAGCATAAGATGATAATATAATTTCACTAGAAAATTAAGTTAATGGATAATTTGTAATGAAAAATTAAAAAATACCATTTTACTGGTACAATCGAGATGCAGATGATTAATTTACTCGATTAGAAGTGCAACCAGGATTTGAGGATACAAAGGCTTATAAAATATATCTGAATCATTTTGGACTTGAAAGATTGTATTTAGGTCTAGGAGATGTTTCAGATAGATTCAATTGTACAATCAACTTATAATTACCAACAATCCATGAAGATATTATCGTCTTTGGTTAGAGCAGTAAATATGCTAAACAATCTTTTAGTAGTTAGGCTATTACACAACCTAAATACATTGTCAAATCAATGACTGATGATACTTTCTATGAAACAATTAAGGATACTGAATTAATAATTAATCCTGGAGATAGTGGATTCATATTCAATATTGCCTCAAAATCATTAATTAATATCAAAATTAGAGTTCAAATAAATTATACTATTTCATTTCCTGATCGTAATTCATGGAATCCCATTTATTATTATAATCCATTTACTGAAATTCCTGTCTTATACTTAGAAATTATTAATAAAGGTTGTGAACTAATTCCTCAAAAGTCTACATACGATTTACCAGTAAATGGTTATACGCATCCTATAATAATCGATGCATCCGAATGCATACCTATTGTTGATACCAAACTGAATGTTACTATTCAAGATAACAATAAATTATAATTAGTTCCTATTTAAATGAGTATTTCAAGATATAGATTTGAACTTATTAAAAGAACAACTCGAAAGGCTCCTGAATATAGCTATATTTTTTAAATCAAAGCCACCAATGAAACTATTGCAGGAATTATTACTTAAATATTAGTTAATAACATACCAATCTCTATATCTGCAATATTATAGTATACAGAATAACCCAAAGCAACTCCATTGAAGGGATTATACAGTTAAAGCTCAAACACTATTTCTTTATCTATGGCATGTTCTTAACCTTCTGAAATTTTACTTGTAATTGGAATTGATGAAATTACAGACGAATCATTCGAAAAATTAAAATCTAATTCAATTTCTAACGAACTCACAGGAGATTATGATTTATTTAAATTATAACCTGAAAATTCAACCTTACAATAGGAGAGCAGTTACCTTCTCAAATACGAGATACAACCTTCAAATTTAATCATGGATATTTATAATAATAGGATTGGAAATCAAATTACTTATAACGATTATGACATTGTAAGCTAAGTAAATTAGTCTCTAATCAAAGACAATTCTTATAAAACATTGATGAATTCTATAAGGAGAATGATGATTAATAGGTTAAGTTTGCTTGACAAAACAAGTCAACTTCATCTACAACGAATCTAATCTAAATTAAATTATTTTGACACTGCAGTTACATTCACTCTCTCCAATATGAAATATAATACAAAATATTCTTTTGGGTATTACTGTAAAAATTTAAATGGAAATACATCAGAAATTTCAACAAACTTTCAATATATAGCTAATGAAACTTCAATGAATAATAAAACAGTGAGTAAAATGTTATCATTAAAATTTAAGTAAAAAATATCCTCTTAGTAAGAAAATACTATTCTTTGTGCCTTAGCATAATATTTATCAATTAACTATTATTAAGTGCTATCTAGAGAATGCAAATAATGTAGATTTTCAAATATTCATTATGATAAAATAAATTACACATAATATTTACAATTAATTCAAGATTTTGTTCCATTTGAAAATAGATCTGCGACAGAAAAATAAAAATATTTAGATAATTTGTATACAATGAAAATTTATTTTAATAACTATCCTTCCTCAAATGGTTAAAACTTTGATATTACATAAAAGATTGACAAATCAATGAATTTAACAAATGAAACAATGTTAAGTATTATTAATGTCACAGATGATTTCTCACTTACCTTTAATTATGAAAGCTTTTTGTATTAAGAATTGAAACCAACAAAAAGATCTAATGTTGAATTAGCAACATAATTAGTTCTACTAAATTATGAATTCAAAACTATTAGTTTGGATATTACAATAAAGGCTAATCAAGATGTTCTTGGAATTGTAGGATTGCATGTATAAATGTAATTCATATTTTTAGAAAATTGAACCAATTTTTGAAAATGTAATTAAACATCCTACTGGCATCATGCTTAGAAGAGGCATTTTAAGTACTTTCAGCAATATATCCGAAGGAGTCTAATTTNTATATTTTTTAAATCAAAGCCACCAATGAAACTATTGCAGGAATTATTACTTAAATATTAGTTAATAACATACCAATCTCTATATCTGCAATATTATAGTATACAGAATAACCCAAAGCAACTCCATTGAAGGGGTTATACAGTTAAAGCTCAAACACTATTTCTTTATCTATGGCATGTTCTTAACCTTCTGAAATTTTACTTGTAATTGGAATTGATGAAATTACAGACGAATCATTCGAAAAATTAAAATCTAATTCAATTTCTAACGAACTCACAGGAGATTATGATTTATTTAAATTATAACCTGAAAATTCAACCTTACAATAGGAGAGCAGTTACCTTCTCAAATACGAGATACAACCTTCAAATTTAATCATGGATATTTATAATAATAGGATTGGAAATCAAATTACTTATAACGATTATGACATTGTTAGCTAAGTAAATTAGTCTCTAATCAAAGACAATTCTTATAAAACATTGATGAATTCTATAAGGAGAATGATGATTAATAGATTAAGTTTGCTCGACAAAACAAGTCAACTTCATCTACAACGAATCTAATCTAAATTAAATTATTTTGACACTGCAGTTACATTCACTCTCTCCAATATGAAATATAATACAAAATATTCTTTTGGGTATTACTGTAAAAATTTAAATGGAAATACATCAGAAATTTCAACAAACTTTCAATATATAGCTAATGAAACTTCAATGAATAATAAAACAGTGAGTAAAATGTTATCATTAAAATTTAAGTAAAAAATATCCTCTTAGTAAGAAAATACTATTCTTTGTGCCTTAGCATAATATTTATCAATTAACTATTATTAAGTGCTATCTAGAGAATGCAAATAATGTAGATTTTCAAATATTCATTATGATAAAATAAATTACACATAATATTTACAATTAATTCAAGATTTTGTTCCATTTGAAAATAGATCTGCGACAGAAAAATAAAAATATTTAGATAATTTGTATACAATGAAAATTTATTTTAATAACTATCCTTCCTCAAATGGTTAAAACTTTGATATTACATAAAAGATTGACAAATCAATGAATTTAACAAATGAAACAATGTTAAGTATTATTAATGTCACAGATGATTTCTCACTTACCTTTAATTATGAAAGCTTTTTGTATTAAGAATTGAAACCAACAAAAAGATCTAATGTTGAATTAGCAACATAATTAGTTCTACTAAATTATGAATTCAAAACTATTAGTTTGGATATTACAATAAAGGCTAATCAAGATGTTCTTGGAATTGTAGGATTGCATGTATAAATGTAATTCATATTTTTAGAAAATTGAACCAATTTTTGAAAATGTAATTAAACATCCTACTGGCATCATGCTTAGAAGAGGCATTTTAAGTACTTTCAGCAATATATCCGAAGGAGTCTAATTTGCAGAATTAGCAAAAAATGAAAATACAACTTTGACATTTAAGGATTTGATAGACGGCGAAAAGTATGATTGTATAATTAAGTAGGTATTTAATTTATTACTCATCCACTGATTTGATAAATGACTGTTTAACAAAATAATATTAAGAAACAGTTGTCCAATAAATAACTTTTGTTAGTTAATAACAAAGTCAGGAATCCATTTTGCATATAAATATCGCTTTAATACTACTTGTTATTTTCTGCATAAAATGATCATTTAGTATATATAATTCAATATTATATATTAATTTTATTCTTTTGCTATTAATTGAACTCATTTTCTTTCTTAACTTAATTTATTATCTAATTTTTCTGTCTTATTTTTTCTTTCTTTTGTAATCTCAATAAAATGACTTCTTCCAATATTAATTTATTTTTCCTTAAAGTCACATCATCGAATCCGTATTTCTTAAGCTTATATTAATTTATTACTTTTTTAAATGTTTATTTTTCTTCATTCAATTATTCTGCAAATTCCAATGTTGGAATAAAAAACGGAGCACTAGCATCGTAATCTTGATTGTTTGCACTTCCTGGAACTTATGTTTAAATGCTAAGTTAATATTGAAATAACACTTTTAAGAAATATATTAGCACATGGTTTACTCAACAATTGGATGGTTTTTTTCGTTTTTTACAATTTTGAATTTAGTCTTATGCATACGAGTTTTCTTTTTAGGAGGCTCTTTTGAAATAGATCGTAAATTATCTAATAAATCTGTATTTTATTAAGCTTTCAGTTATTTATTATTTGCTAATCTCTTTCTTAAATTATTAAAGATCATTTACAATATATCTTCTTAGTAATTTACATTCCATTCCTTAAAAATTTAATTATCGTTCTTTTATTTCGATTGCTCTTATTTTTCATCAAATTGCTTCATTGATTTTGATGGAAGATCAGGTAATTCTGGTAATTATTATCGATATTGAATTTTTGGTAAAGAATAAGCCTGGTATGCTTGATTTACATCAAAAATTAATTGAGCCTTTTATGGGACAATAAACTATAATTGTGAAGCAACCTTTGTCTAAACCTATTAATTCATAAAAATAATATTAGTAATAAATTTTATATTCTAATATAACATTCATCTACTTTATTCATTTGAATAATTTAGTATTTTTGTATGCTGATTAAGTAAAATACATAAAGAATAATATAACTACATATTATTCTAATGCAATTTTAATAAATTTGTACTCAAACTCTAGATTTTACATCATGAAAAGAATCCACAAAGCTTATCCATAAAATTCACAATAAAATCTGAAATACTTTTCAACAAATTATTTGCTAAATAGATGCATAAAAGGCAAAGAACCTAAAAAACAATAGATAGAGTAATAGAGTACATTTCAAATATATTATTATAAAGTAAACTAATTAAAAGTGTTACTTGAAGTCTAATTGCTATGTTGTAATACACAAAAATTCTATGAATAATTTATCAATCCATTACCCTAAGATAATACTAAATATTTGAAGAAAGCATCCAATATAGTTTAATTTAAAAATGTTTATTCTTTTGGTAGTTTTTTAGCTTAGAGAATATGTCATTTCATGTTTGTGTGGGACTTGCATATTTTTATTATAATTCTAATTGTAAAATGTTAAATGATTTATATTAAATCAATCTAATAGCTTTGATTTTACATCTGAATCAATTTTAGATCGGATTATATGTAAAAATAGATAGATTAGACCAAGAGTGAAGAGTATCCAACTGAAAAAATCACTTGATCTAGCCCAAAGATTAACACATTAAGTGCCCAAGCTAAAAAAATATACACAATATATATTACAAAATATTGTATATTCCTCTTCCCAAATAAGATCTCAAAAATCTAAAATAGATATTCACTTCTAGTTTGTAATACTCAGCCAATATTAGTAATACTCCAAAAAACCTATATGTTCATTATGAATTTTTATACACATAAAATAATGGAAGAAACATTGTATAAAATGACATCAAAAAGTTTGAGGAATTCCATATTTTCAAAGTGAATAAAAAGTATAACCCCACAATTGCAACATAAGTTCTTCATTATTACTATATTTTACCCAGCACCAATATTAAGATATCTTGTGTACAATAAAAATTAATCAATGTATTAGCCACTATCATGTTAATCTTCACCCATTATCAATGGCTGATTCAGGTCATCTGTTTAAGCATATTATGGGGGTTGTTCCAACTAAGGTTATTCGTTTAGGTTTTCAGGTTCAAATTTAGGATATGGATTTTCATTTGGCTATGAACTAGAGTTAGTATTATAATTATCTTCCATTAATTTAATTATTAATGCCTCCAAAGAAACAGCATCATAAAACTTAGTCTTCTGACATCTCTGCCTAAGCAATAATCAATTTTCTCTCAAATAGAGATTCATAGAATGGTAGGTAATCTCCAACCAAATAACTTGATTTGTTAAAAATGAAGACCTAAACCCATTAAAGTCCATAACCAGTTAAAGTAACTTAGTAATAATAAACTTTGCTTTAAAACATGATGAGACAAAGCTAAAGGAAATTGCAATAACCTGAAACAACAAAATCAAGAATTGGCCTTATGTCTCCAAAGGTTTTGAGTCAAATCCATATGAAAACATAGCCGCATTCTCACTAGAACTCATAAGTTAACTTAAAAGAGTCTATGCAATAATTAATGTCAATTCCACATTCAGCTACAAGTAAAGTGGTTAGCAAAGAAAAAAAACTTATAGAAGAATTGCTAGCTAAAACTAAGAATTCTAAATAGCAATAATTCTTTCCAAAGAGCCCATCTATTGAATAAAAATTTTAAACACATTCTGGATCATAACCGCTCATTTTTTTAGAGAAGTTTAAACCAACTACTGCTAGGTATAAATTTATTTTATTATTAACAGAAAATAGGAAATGATGACAATTGTGCTTTAATATAAAAACTTCCGTTAAAAATATGCAATAGACATATCTATGAATAAAATTTAATGGTTAATTGATTTTGTTAAGCAAGAACTTGGAATACCTATTTAAGGGATTAGAACTACTGGAATTTCTATACCTGTAGATTTTATTCTATCTAAACCTGATAAACCTTTAAGTTTGTTATCAGGATTTCCAATTTAACCTTTATAAATAGAACCAATTATTCTGAATCCTAATGAACCAAAAGCAGCTAGAGTCACTCTTAAAGATTTTGAATTTATAAGGTGCATTGGAATGGGTGGGTTTTCGAAAGTATATATGGTTAGAGAAATACACACAGGATAATTTTATGCGATGAAATTGATAGAAAAAAAGCCTATTTTATAATAAAATAAATAATAAATTATTCAACAAGAAAGGGATATAATGTCAAATTTGGATCATCCATTTATTGTTGGTTTATAATATGCATTTGAATCACGAAAATATTTAGTTTTTGTATTAGAATATTGTTTTGGAGGAGAATTATTTTATTTATTAAGAAAGGTAAAGATAAATCAACATAACTATAGGTAAAAAGAATGAACGAATAAGAAGCATTTTTTTACTTTGCTGAGATTTGTCTTGGAATGAAAAACCTCCATGATAATAATATAATTTATAGAGATATCAAACCAGAAAATATTCTAATCGATTTTGATGGACATGTTCGTATTGCTGATTTTGGATTATCAAAACCAGGCATGGTTGATCAAGAAGTGGCTTACTCTTTTTGTGGTAGTCCAGAATACATGGCACCTGAAATGCTCTTAAAATCAGGCCACACTATTTAGTTAGATTTATACTGTCTAGGAGCACTTCTGTATGAATTAGTTACAGGATTACCTCCATTCTATTCTAGAAACACAGATGAAATATACTAAAGAATATTGAATGCTAAACTTACTTTTCCATAAAATTTATCTGCATCCATTAAAGATCTTTTGAATGGTTTGTTGGCAAAGAATCCCAAAAAAAGAATCGAAAGCATTGATACTATACTAAGGCATCCATGGATGATTCAATGGGGAGATAAAAACCTTTACAAAGACTTATTGTCAAAAAAGATAGAGCCCCCCTTCAAACCAGATTGTTTTGCTTTTAATTTTGATGAAGAGGAGTTTGGGAAAGGTGAAGCAGAATTTCTTTAATATATTAAACCACTTTAATAAAATGTAATGGAGAACTATCCTAAGGATATAATCTTGAAAAATTTTTATTATAATTGTATGTAAGAAAGCACTGGTGGAACCATGCAAAGGTGATATAATTTACAATCCTTGATATAGCAATATTTNTAGAGAAGTTTAAACCAACTACTGCTAGGTATAAATTTATTTTATTATTAACAGAAAATAGGAAATGATGACAATTGTGCTTTAATATAAAAACTTCCGTTAAAAATATGCAATAGACATATCTATGAATAAAATTTAATGGTTAATTGATTTTGTTAAGCAAGAACTTGGAATACCTATTTAAGGGATTAGAACTACTGGAATTTCTATACCTGTAGATTTTATTCTATCTAAACCTGATAAACCTTTAAGTTTGTTATCAGGATTTCCAATTTAACCTTTATAAATAGAACCAATTATTCTGAATCCTAATGAACCAAAAGCAGCTAGAGTCACTCTTAAAGATTTTGAATTTATAAGGTGCATTGGAATGGGTGGGTTTTCGAAAGTATATATGGTTAGAGAAATACACACAGGATAATTTTATGCGATGAAATTGATAGAAAAAAAGCCTATTTTATAATAAAATAAATAATAAATTATTCAACAAGAAAGGGATATAATGTCAAATTTGGATCATCCATTTATTGTTGGTTTATAATATGCATTTGAATCACGAAAATATTTAGTTTTTGTATTAGAATATTGTTTTGGAGGAGAATTATTTTATTTATTAAGAAAGGTAAAGATAAATCAACATAACTATAGGTAAAAAGAATGAACGAATAAGAAGCATTTTTTTACTTTGCTGAGATTTGTCTTGGAATGAAAAACCTCCATGATAATAATATAATTTATAGAGATATCAAACCAGAAAATATTCTAATCGATTTTGATGGACATGTTCGTATTGCTGATTTTGGATTATCAAAACCAGGCATGGTTGATCAAGAAGTGGCTTACTCTTTTTGTGGTAGTCCAGAATACATGGCACCTGAAATGCTCTTAAAATCAGGCCACACTATTTAGTTAGATTTATACTGTCTAGGAGCACTTCTGTATGAATTAGTTACAGGATTACCTCCATTCTATTCTAGAAACACAGATGAAATATACTAAAGAATATTGAATGCTAAACTTACTTTTCCATAAAATTTATCTGCATCCATTAAAGATCTTTTGAATGGTTTGTTGGCAAAGAATCCCAAAAAAAGAATCGAAAGCATTGATACTATACTAAGGCATCCATGGATGATTCAATGGGGAGATAAAAACCTTTACAAAGACTTATTGTCAAAAAAGATAGAGCCCCCCTTCAAACCAGATTGTTTTGCCTTTAATTTTGATGAAGAGGAGTTTGGGAAAGGTGAAGCAGAATTTCTTTAATATATTAAACCACTTTAATAAAATGTAATGGAGAACTATCCTAAGGATATAATCTTGAAAAATTTTTATTATAATTGTATGTAAGAAAGCACTGGTGGAACCATGCAAAGGTGATATAATTTACAAGCCTTGATATAGCAATATTTATATATTAATTTTTTAAATTCAATCTCTTTTGCATTTAAGCATGAAGGTAATTTATCTTCCATTACAATTCTAAATTTACTTTAATCATTATAATTATATTATCCATGTGAATTATAATTATTATTTTTTGTTATATTATCATCTATCATGCTTTCTTAATGGATTGAGAGTATTTGTTTGGTTAAATTTGACATTGAAATTGGTCAAATTGTTGAATGGACTTAACCATTATCATCAATAACAGAATAAGAAGAAAAAAATATAAGTATGTTGGCATTCCCAGATTCTAATGCCTTTTCTTAAAATGAAGGTATTATATGTAATTTTCAATTAGGTCATCTTAAGTATGTGTTTAGAGTTAGAAGGTCAGGCGGAAAAAATAGATTTTCATTAGGATTTGCATTGTTCATGTAAAGAAAAGATGAAGATAATCCAAGAGGTTATACATAAAAATCAATTGTAATTTTAACAAATTTGCCTCTTGTTACATTCTATTATAATTTATTAGAAATGATATATTCAAATATCAAGCAAGGATGTCTAAAAGCATAATTACAAGTAAAAATTTATTTTTATATTTTAAGTATGCTTATGAATAAATAAGTAATTGGGAAAAACCATAGCCCAATAAATTATTTAATCTCTAAATATTTAATAATAAAATAGCAGTGGAAGTTCCACATTATTTAAAGATGTAAAAAGTTGATTCTTAAATGAACGTTGAATTATAAGAGGTGTTAGAAGAGTTAACTCTCACAAATATGATTCAATTTGATGACTTAAGAGACATTGGATAATTTTAGGAAGCCAATATTTTTGCAGCATTACCGTAATTAAATAATCAAAAACTAAAAGACATGCTATGTTAGTTCATTTACCAAAGCTATGGGAACTTATTGTCACGAATCAATAATTTATGGTTATAGCAGATTCACCTTATCAATGCAGTGAAATTATACTTGGAATGATTAGCTTAATTTCACCTATGAAGTATAGTGGGGATTACAGACCATATTTCACTATTTATGATAAGGAATTTCAATAAATAAATTAAGAACTTGAAAATTCAATTGTTCGAAATATCATTATAGGAGTAACTAATCCTTTTTTCCTGAAAGTAAAATATGATAAATTAAATTATAGGCATTAAAAAAATTTCCAATTATTATTAGATGTGATTCATAAGCCTCATAGATAAGATTAATAACATAAGGCAATAAAGAATTTTGTTTGCTTGATGACAAACAAACTTTGAAAATGATGATCCCAATAAAAAATGAAGAAACAAAAACAATAAATAATTCATTAATAAAAAAGATTTATCGAAATATGTCTTTAGAATTCATTGGGCTTTTTGAAATGTATTTTGCATCCTAATAAAATGTATCCATTAATATTATGACTAGTAAGTAAAAAAATTCGACGAAAAGGAGTTTTTAGAATTTACCAAAAATTGCAAAGTCTCATTTTAGGATTTGTTTGAAAATAAGCAAAAATTTGTGAAGCTGTATCAAACATTTATTAGAAGTTCCAATTTTTTAACATATTTGAATGATCGCAAAAATGTGTATATAGCGAAAAGCATTATTTGATAGTAATACTAATATTTAAATTTGAAATTATTATGAGTTAATAAAGCTGTTTCTTCAACGAAATCACGTCCATTGAAAAGATTTAGGAAGAATCCATTTATTAGCAAAGGTATATTTATATGATTACCTCAGCCAATCTAATACCCAATATTATGTAAATCAATCAGACAAATCAATTAATTTTTTATCTAAAGGAGGGAATTAATTCTTTTTACCTTTGGATGTTGAAATAAACTAAGTATTTCCATTATCTGAAGGTCTCTTGCTAGGTTGGGGTAGGGATGAATTTAATTACTCTATAGTATTAAATCATCCTCTAGCCTCTATTACAACATTAGGAACATATAATAGCACATTAGGGACTATTGAGCCTTGGATACATATGCAAGAAGAAATTATTTATGCCCATAAAATTCTTCCAATATTAATAACCTATAATTCTTAATTGATGAGACATTGTGTTTATATTTTAAAAGTTGATGATAAACAAGAAGTGCAAAATTACAATCTTACTGAAAAAACAGAATGCCAAGTAAGCATTATCATTTTATAAATTAGATCATTAGTGAATTATATTATGAAGAAAATATAAAAGAAGAAAAGGCAAAATAATGTGAAATAATTAGAAGTAATGTTGATGGAGAATTATTAATTTGCTTATTATCAGACCATACAATAAGAATTTTAGAAATGAATTTCTTAGAAGAAAATAAAAGCAAAAATATCTTTAATAGTTTAAAAGTAGTTTAAACCATACAAAAAGTTAGTTAAATATAAGTATTCAACATGATTGATTCAATATGCGCTGAAACTATATCAATTAAAAAAGAGAAACTAAAATACTAAAATAACTAATTTGAATATGTGGCTTATCAAATTATTAATCATAATAATATTCCATCAAATTTATTAATCTTACATACTAATTCTACTTTTACTTTATTAAGTGGTAGTAAAATCCTTTTAAATTATCAAATTAACGAATAAATTAATGATATCTCATAATTTAATTGCGCTCCTGTTATTACCGAGCCCTTATTGCAAACAATCTTACATTCTTTAAAGATTGCTTTAGATACTCAATAATATATTTGTTTATTTAAAGATGTCATTATTAATTGCTTATAAAATCAGAATCTTAAATTGGAAATGTCAAAAAATAATATAGATAATGAATTCATGAGGTTTACTTACTTAATGTTATGCTACCTAAAATTAAGCAGTAATAAAAAAGATTGCGAGGATCAAATTTAAAAAAAGATTAAAAGTAACACTCCATCGGTATAGTAGTCTCCTATGAAAGAAAGTTCAAAAGCATTTTAACAATTATTAAAATCCAATTATCACAAAGAAAATTCTAGTTATGATAGCAATTCTTAATATTGTCATTAGTAATAATAATAGTAATAGAGTTTAAGTTTTATATATCACATGACTATGGAGATGTTTAATGAAATTTAAGACAAGATTTTATACGTTTTACATTTATTGTATTAAGAATTATTGTTATCAGATGAAAAGTAGGCTAATAAATTGTTGGTTTTACTCTATTATTATTCCCTCAATATGGATAATGAAGTTGCTATTAATTATAGTGATTATTACCTCAGAATAAATCCATCGTTATAATCTATGTATTAAAATGATAATTTTATATCTCTTTTGCCAACTATTAGATCTTTAACTTTACTTGGGTAACCATAGTNAATTACTCTATAGTATTAAATCATCCTCTAGCCTCTATTACAACATTAGGAACATATAATAGCACATTAGGGACTATTGAGCCTTGGATACATATGCAAGAAGAAATTATTTATGCCCATAAAATTCTTCCAATATTAATAACCTATAATTCTTAATTGATGAGACATTGTGTTTATATTTTAAAAGTTGATGATAAACAAGAAGTGCAAAATTACAATCTTACTGAAAAAACAGAATGCCAAGTAAGCATTATCATTTTATAAATTAGATCATTAGTGAATTATATTATGAAGAAAATATAAAAGAAGAAAAGGCAAAATAATGTGAAATAATTAGAAGTAATGTTGATGGAGAATTATTAATTTGCTTATTATCAGACCATACAATAAGAATTTTAGAAATGAATTTCTTAGAAGAAAATAAAAGCAAAAATATCTTTAATAGTTTAAAAGTAGTTTAAACCATACAAAAAGTTAGTTAAATATAAGTATTCAACATGATTGATTCAATATGCGCTGAAACTATATCAATTAAAAAAGAGAAACTAAAATACTAAAATAACTAATTTGAATATGTGGCTTATCAAATTATTAATCATAATAATATTCCATCAAATTTATTAATCTTACATACTAATTCTACTTTTACTTTATTAAGTGGTAGTAAAATCCTTTTAAATTATCAAATTAACGAATAAATTAATGATATCTCATAATTTAATTGCGCTCCTGTTATTACCGAGCCCTTATTGCAAACAATCTTACATTCTTTGAAGATTGCTTTAGATACTCAATAATATATTTGTTTATTTAAAGATGTCATTATTAATTGCTTATAAAATCAGAATCTTAAATTGGAAATGTCAAAAAATAATATAGATAATGAATTCATGAGGTTTACTTACTTAATGTTATGCTACCTAAAATTAAGCAGTAATAAAAAAGATTGCGAGGATCAAATTTAAAAAAAGATTAAAAGTAACACTCCATCGGTATAGTAGTCTCCTATGAAAGAAAGTTCAAAAGCATTTTAACAATTATTAAAATCCAATTATCACAAAGAAAATTCTAGTTATGATAGCAATTCTTAATATTGTCATTAGTAATAATAATAGTAATAGAGTTTAAGTTTTATATATCACATGACTATGGAGATGTTTAATGAAATTTAAGACAAGATTTTATACGTTTTACATTTATTGTATTAAGAATTATTGTTATCAGATGAAAAGTAGGCTAATAAATTGTTGGTTTTACTCTATTATTATTCCCTCAATATGGATAATGAAGTTGCTATTAATTATAGTGATTATTACCTCAGAATAAATCCATCGTTATAATCTATGTATTAAAATGATAATTTTATATCTCTTTTGCCAACTATTAGATCTTTAACTTTACTTGGGTAACCATAGTAATAAAACAAATAGAAAATTTTGCCGTAAAATCCAATAGATTTGAATAAATGGTTGAGTAGCTTATTAATGAATAATCCAATATCATTTCCGATATTATTTAAGAAGACTAAATAATTATGCATCATAATGCAATCGATTCTAAAGAAACAATTAATCCATATTTCTTCAATATTATAGTGTGAAGTTTAAGACTTTTAAGTTTTATATTAGGTACAAAAGACATAACTATTTTTCTAAAAAGTCTTAAATCAAAAATTGCAAATCAAATATATTTAACAAAAGAAAAATAAGCTAGAAATGCTTACAAAATTGAGAGGACCTTCTTTGATGTTATATTTGTGTAGTGAAAAACGTTGGAATAGAGATATTATTAACAAACTTCCTTTATAATTTAAAATCGTTATTTTAGAAATAATCACGTTATTAAGAAATAATTTTCCAAATGACTTAATGGGATAAATTACTAAAGATTCATATTTGTTAATAGATAGAATGGATATTTATTTAAATTGCAAATTATATATTCAAAATCCTGTGGAATGTGAATTTAAAAAATATGTTAATTCAATTTTAAGTGGACAAATAAAAAGTTTACAGAATGAAGATGATAATGATATATAATATGATTAACATTTGATGTAACAAGTTAAGAGACAATTCGACTTTACTAGAGATATTCGAATTAAAACAAAAATGACTGAGCATATTCCTGAAGAAAGATTGGATTAAGATGCTCCTTCAGTGTTATTAAAGTTATTGAATCGAAAATTAGCTATGTTTGTTGGGTTAGGATCATTAACATATGGTACAAGTGACCATTTTATTACTGATTAAATAAAATTTCCATCATTAAACTTATCTGGAATCCTTCAATAAAATAGCTTGAAATTAACAATAGATTCAACAAGAGAAGATTATACATAAATGACATAATGGCCAGAATTTCATTTAGGGGTAACCTTGTCGCTATAGTTATCCAAAAAACTTAAAGGCTTAAGTCAAGAATCTCTAAGAACTTGGATATTTTATTAGAAACCATAAAATCCTTCTAATATTCATGGAGGATTTATGCTAGGATTAGGATTATTAGGATATCTAAATTCATTTAACTAGATAGATTTATATTAATTGCTTACTTAAAACCATGAAGCAACAAGTGTGGGAGTATTATTAGGAATAGGAGCATCAAGAATTGGAACTTGTGATGAGCCTACTTAAAAATCTTTAACTGTCCATATTCCGAGTTTGATACCTAGTGTTTACGATTTAGAGCTACCAAGTAATGTTTCTACAAGTGCATTATGTTCACTCGGATTCTTATTTATGGCTAGTGGCAATAGAAATTTTACTGAAGTTGCTTTGGGCTTAATAGGTAGAAAACCTCATAATGATAAAGTGATTGATAGAGAAGGATATTCTCTTGCAGCTGGAATAGCATTAGGATTAATTAATTTAGGAAAAGGAAGTGTGTGGAGAAGAGAACTTTAAATAGTAGATCGATTAATAAGATTTGTTCAAGGAGGAAAAGTACTCCCTCCTCCTTAATCTTCTTTATCTACGAATTTTATGTAAAATGAAAGTGTAAGCAGTTCAATAAGAGAAGGCAACATGGTTAATGTACATGTTACTTGCCCTGCTGCTCTTATGGCATTAAGTTTAATGTTTATGTAAATGAACTAATAGAATATTGTGGATTAATTGAACATTCCTAATTCATTTAGTAGTTTAGAGAGTTGCAACCCAAATCATATCATATTAAAATCTTTAACTAGAAACATTATCATGTGGGATAGTATACCAACAACTTAAGCAGATTTACATTCATAAATTCCAGAATTAATTTCATTTTTGTTTGAGCAACCTTTAAAAAAAATCCATTAAAAGTTCTATTTAGTGTATAATGTAGAAGTGATCGATTTTATGTCTGTAAGTATGATATACACAGGTATGATATCTGGAGCGTTATTAGCCATGGGTATAAAATATGCCGGAACTCATGATTAATAAGTCAAATAACTTATGATTAAATAAATAGAGTTTTTAATCAAATTAAGAATATCTTAAAATGAATTTGCCAATGATCCAGATAATAAGTGCGCTGTTGATTAATACACTTATTATACTAATATTGTTAATGCTTTATAAGGGTTATCTCTTTTGATGGCTGGAAGTTTTGATTAAGAAGTATTGGCAATAGCCAAATCATTAATATAAAAAATGGAAAATTCATAAATTTGGCATTTCGGTTTCCATTAAGGAATAAAAATGGCTATTGGTTTTGTATTTATGGGAAAAGGAGGGTATTCATTCAAAAAATCGAAAAAAGCAATAAGCATGTTATTATTATCTTTGTACCCATATTACCCAACTAACCCTGGGGATAATAAATAATATTTATAAGCCTTAAGATGGAGTTACGTTCTATCAATTAGACCTAAAATATTTAAAATTATTGATGTGAAGACTCATAAAACCGTAAATTTATAGATTAAAAATGAGATATTTTCCGATCCTAATTACTGCCAATCAAACTTTTCATTTACAAATAAGGCAGTATAAACAATTTATGTACAATCAAAAGTCTTAAGCTAAAATAATTAAGATTTATTAAATCCAAATAATACTCTTAATCACATTGATACTTTATTATTGATTGGCGATATGTAGACAATTGACTCTAAGCTAGATGGGCTTTATGAGTATAAGTTTATCAAAAATTTAAAAGAGAAATAATATTTTTTAAAGTTGTTGTAGTATGATTAAAGCAATTTTATTTAAATCTTGGCTTCTTTATTTAATACTAACAAATATGCCCACATACCAATTCTTGGATTATTTTATAAATTGTACCAAAATAAATTAGTCCTATCCTAGGAAGTTATTAATTAATTGACTCCTACCATAAGTGTTACTAACCAAGAACTAAATAAATACATAAATTAAGATTTAAAAAATATGTATTTTAGTCAAGTATCACAGAAAGTCTATAGCTTTTTATCAATATATAACTTGCCTTATCTACATGATATCAAATAAATAGTTAAAGTTGCTAAATAGATTCCCCTCTAGATGTTAGAATTTTATTTATACAAATCTTTTGAAGACACCCAATAATAAAAATTAAAGCAATTAGCTCATTCAATATTATTAAATTAATGATAGTTATATATTAAAATATTTGAAACAATATATTTAAATATATTAAAAATAATCCATTATTGATTAATAATCTCAAAATCAGACATCATACATGAGTTAAAGTATTTAATTAAACTTCTAATTTAAAAATTAATGTATTAATTCATCCGATTGCTTTATTATCAAACACTCTTTTTTTTATTCAATAAAAGCCTTTACTTTTGCTCTCTCTTTATATGTTATTTTAGAATTGTAAAGATATATCTTGTATTCTTTTTATTGAGATTCAAATGCCTTTAAATTTTCATTATTAAATGCAATCAGAACTTGCTTTTTTAATATTTCCAGTAATATAAATTATTTTGCTGTGACTACATAGGCAAATTTGTACTTTGTGATCATGAACACGAAAGTGTCAATTAACATTAAACCAGGAATTAGCTCTAAAATTATTGATCAAAAATTTTACTATCTAAAATATACATTATTTCTGAGTCTTGTAACATATAATTTCTTAATATTTATTCTTCTCCATAAAATATTCTAGGGAGTCTTTTTCTGATTTCATTTGGTTTCTCGTCGAAAAAATTGGCTGTATTCTTAACTCCTTCTGAAGTTTTACTCACCAAATCAAGTGCGCCAGTAACAGGTTTAATGACTAAGCCAGCTAAGCCTTTAGAAACTCCCTTAAAAAAACCTCCAACTCCATCTTTTTCTGCTCCTTGATAAGGTTGAGTTACAAGCCCAGCTATTCCATAACCCACTCCTGATACAAGGCTGATCATTCCTTACCCTAAACCGTGAACAACAGTCTTAGCTTTTTTTGAATTTTGTAATTATCTCTAATATAAATAATCATCATCCATCGATAATTATGATATGCCTGAAGCTACACTTCCAGTTATTTTGCTAACAGAATTGAAGGTCCCTGAAACTACCCCTTTTGTTAAAGATCCAACTCCTTTTACTATACCTAAACCTCCTTCTAATGGACCCTGTACGAATCCATCATATGGCATTTCAAATAAATCTTAAAACCCTTCTTATACATTTTCAATCAATCCGATAGGATTTCCTAACAAATCAATCGAACCTGCTAACTTATATAGATTTGAAAAAATAGCATCCTTATAATTTTGTATCATTTTATTTTAAAGTTACTCCCAAGTTGTAAAACAATTAGTCACTGCATAACCTTTAATTGTAATGCTTACTTCATCGCAATTTATGGCTTAACTAGCAGCTGATTTGAGGTATTATTTGTTATTTCTTTTTTCGACTTTCTGAAATGATAGTTTTAATTTAAGTGGAAAAAATTATAAATTATCGAAAAAGCACAATTATTATTTTAAACTTTTATCCTTTTACCATATCCTCAATTATTTCATCTTTTATTCTTCAATCCATTCTAAAGACTTTAGATAGCTTTCCAGATCACAAAATGTCCCTTCAGTTATTCTAACAGATATAGGCTGAATAGCCAATTTTATAGTTTAAAAATAATTGATGAAATTTATTTAATGGGCCCTTTTTAATAAAACATTCATGAAAGGGATGTTAGGTTTTTCATTTTACTATGTTACTAAAACAGGATATGTACATCTAAAATGCTGATTATTATCAATTTATAAATCTTAAATTTTAATCTAAATGGTTTCTAATATATCAGCTAGTTAAATAAATTCTATTTTTTAAATGGAAATAGCAAGGAGTTCATCCCTCGGATGTGAATTTATTATTGATATATTTAATTTTGGTATGAGAACGCTAAATTAATTCAGAATATTATCATAATTATATTATTTGCTTTATTACTCACTATTGGATATAATTACAATCATTTATCTTTAGTCTAAAGAAAATTATGTATTTAAATAGAATATTTCGTCATCAGCCATCTTATATTGACGTGTTTAATCAGAATTAACTAATTCTACTTTCACAAAATCAGAAAATTATCCATTTTTATATAATTCTAAAGTTATCATTCTAGAATAACCAGGGTTATCTAGAGAATAGTCAACACTTCCACCAATTGGTAGATTTGTTTTGATATACTCATTCAATTCTTGGATATCAGTCTAATAAAAGCAAATGTCGTAGTTCAATTTATTGATCATTTTATATAAAGGCTTTTGAGTGGATTCTTGTACTATTATGTATTTAATTTTATCCTCCTCCATACAGTTAATACTTAAATAATCCATTAATTAACCTTTAGAATTTCTCAAAGGTAAATTGAGGGTTCCTTGCATTTCAGCTGATATAGAGCCACTACTTAGATCTTTAAGTTTGAACTTTAAATATTTTGATCCCTAAATCTTCCTCCAAAAATACGGTAATTTAGCATCTGGCATTATAAAAATTTCTTAATTACAACGATCCTAGAATATAGATAAATTTGTTTTTAGTTTATTGACAATAACAATTCGCGGGTTGAGATTAATTATTTTTTTTTAACTAATATTATGTGCAATAATTGTCTAAACATCTATTATTATATCCATATAACCTAGTTCTTTTGGAATTTAAACAATAAATTATCCATTTATTTTAGTATCAATAGGTTAGGAAATTTTTTCTGGGTTTTATTCTTAATTGCATTACTCAAAAGTAATCAATATATTATCTACCAAATTAACAATTTATAAACACCCGTCTTCTCTTAATTTATCATCAGCCTGATCAGTGATTTAAAATATAGGTTATCCAGGTTAATAAATCAATTACTTTTATTAGTTTTGAGTATAAAAATATATATTTAATCCTAAAGAATTTTAGATAGTCAAACCACCATCCACCCCTATTGTAATTAATCCTTCTCCATCCTATAAAGGAATTAATTACAAATTTAACTCTAAACCAAGAAAATCTCGTATAATGAAATCTTGTGTTTTAAATTAATCGTTTATCTCGATTTGTTGGGATTTTTAAAATCCTGGCAATTTAATTTTAAATTTTAATCCTTTACTTAATTATGAATTTGATATCTTTAAAGCTTGATTTGGCTCTATTCTACAATAATCTTCAATGCAAAAATATATGTCTATAGGTAATAGTAGCAAGTTTTTAATAGCAAATGGACAAACAAATTTGAGAACACAAGGTTAAGTTTTCAGAGCAGGCTGAATAACTCTTAATACTAAGCATGGAGAATTGATAAAAAGATTAAAATTCCCATTTTTCAGAATAAGTTTCTATAAGTCCATTCCTTAAGACCAAACTCCATCATTTGAATATCTTACTAAAATCATAGATTATTCATATCCTAAAGGAATGTACTTTTTGTCATTTTGTAAAACTATTAAAATGAATTATTGTTATGTTATTTTATTTATCAACTTCAGTTCTATATCTGATTAACTATTATTTATGAATAAGATATCTGAACTAATAGTGAGAATTTTTTATTAATCTAAAGTTTCAATTCTAATTAAAATTTAGGTCTATTTATTAAGCATTCCTATCTTGTACTCAATTTGTCTTGATTCATCCTTATTTCTCGAAAAGTTTAAATTGTTTATTTCTTTGAAAATAGCTGAAGGAGATCTTATAAATATTGAAAGTACCCTTTTCTCCATGTTTTCAGCGTATTTTAATGCAAATTATTAATATGCAGCAACGACTACAGTTACAATTTTCTTTTATGTTTTATTAATTATTGTTAGTTCAATTTCATACCCTGTTTAATTATCAACAATATAAGGAGACATCAAAACTACTTTTTCTATAGCCGATTGTGCAATTGAACTATTTCTAGAAATTCTAGATGGAGAACGCTGCTTCCTTTAAATGCTTTATTCAACATTTTTAATGGATTACCTCCATCTCCTATGTAATTCTATCAATTATTTAATATTTTCTTTTGTGAAATTGATATTCATTGGTAATTCACTTGATTCATTAACAACAATTGAAGTGAAATTTTAAGGGTTGCCTTTTTAATCTTTTGAATGATCACTCAATATCACTAAAGGCTCGATGAAAGGTTCCCAAGCACCAATATCTAAATTAAAAAATTACGCTTGAAACACAGTTTGTTAATTCATAATATACTTTCCTCTTTTTGTAACATTCATCTGATAATCTTTAATAATAAATTAAAATAAAGGGACAGGACTTTCAATAAAAGAAACTAAGACTATATCTGCCTAATATATTTAAACATTGACTAAAAGTAATTTCTCCCCTTATTATTATTTTTATTTTATTGGCTTTTATGATTCAATTTACTTTTTTTAAAATAAATATGTTGCAAAAATAGGTGTAAGATCTTCATATGAGACTTAAATATTTAGATTCTCGATTGAAATATCAAGTTATTATTAGCTTTCCTTTTCATTTAATCCTACATAAGCATACATGG
The DNA here is from genome assembly GCA_905182995.1 of Paramecium octaurelia. Classification (NCBI taxonomy): domain Eukaryota; phylum Ciliophora; class Oligohymenophorea; order Peniculida; family Parameciidae; genus Paramecium; species Paramecium octaurelia. Next base: position 26,257 of record CAJJDP010000201.1, on the reverse strand, counting down.
GTAAGACTACATGTCTTTTAACTACATCACTGAAATTGTGCTCAAGCAACTCATTTTCTGGACATAAAAATACTTCTAAATTTGAGATTGTTAACTTTTATGAAGTATTATCCTTATTTTTTTCCAAAATATAATTAATCCCTCCCCTAGATACTAAATTATCATTAGAACTTTCATTTGGATATGTAATAATTCCTTTCCAATTTATCATTGTGACTGATTTTTTAAAACTCTAGTTATCTTAAGGAAAATTATTTTCATCTATATCAATAAAATTTAAAATTTCAAACAATGCTCTACTATAAGCAAAACATACATTATTTTCGAAATCAATTATTAATTCCTTCGAATCTTCTGATATTATATAATCTATTTTTAATTCACAACCTGTAAATTTTTATCTTTCTTCCTTTTTGAATATAGTTTCGGTTAAGGCTTCATAAGATTAATAAAAATCTTATCTCGATTATTCTTTAATATTTTCAGCATCTTAACTTCCAACTAGAAACACATTATATTAATTAGTTATAAATTTCTGACAGTACATATTAATAATTTTTTTTTAATTCTAAGTTAGAAATGTCTCAAATTAGGTTTATTTAAATAAAAATTCAATCCCTGAATCTGCTAGTTTAAGTTTAAGGTTCTCAAAATAAATTAGGGCTCTAATTTCTATTGGATTAAATTTTGAGTAAATATGATAATCATGTATAAAATATTAATCTTGCATATCATTCGTTAAGAAATTAAATGATAAAATTGTTATAAATAGCTAAAATTCTTTTTTTGTTAGTTCAATTTCTAATTCAGGCATAAAACCTTTAATTTCATAATTGTTTTTTAAGTTAATGCCAAATAACTCTTTGACTTCATTCTCAAATAGTAATTTTTTCACATTAAGTTGTATAGTATTTTTTTTTGATATAATTTAATTATTGATTGTTAATTCTATATTTTTTATAACTAAATTACCTTAATCTACCCAAATAGGTAGATTTATTTCTTTATTATTACACCTTTCAGGTTCAAGAATATGAGAATTAGAATAAATTACATTATTAATCATAAAAGTTAACTTATCAGCATCCTAATATTATTTTCGTAAATTTATTATTACATCTTTCATTCTATATTCTTATATCATAAATTATGGATTCATAAAGCAATTAAATAATTATTCAATAGTTCCACAGACAAGTTTTGGCTTCTCTTTTCCATCATTTATAATCAATTACGAAGGATTAAAAATAAGTTAAAGAATTTAAATAAAAAAATAATTTACAAATCTGTTCAATTATTAATGCTGATACTCTAAAACAACTTTATTAATTGAACAAATATTAAAAGTAGTGGTTATCTCATTTTAATCTTTAAAATAGTCCTTATTATAATTAGCATATTGATATGTTATTTCACCAAGGTTCACCATTTCAAATGGGTGATATTATTTTAATGTAAAAGGGTAATTAGTAACATCGAAAACTCTTAGTTCTCTTAAGTTACCACTCATAAATTTGGAATTTTATGTAAATTCTACTTCATGTGTTAAATCACATGCCTATAAATACCCTAAAAGCACATGCGATTACCTATGTACTAAGTTGATTTTTGCTTGCTCTATTTTTACTTCTATGTTTTATACAGATTCAATAGAGAAACTAGTAAATAATTATCCAATTTAATTGATATTTTCTTCAACTGCTTTTTTGGAAATTATCTTGCTTATAATTTCAGAAAATTTGTTGTTGTAACTTCTTTGAGATTATTAACTTTGTAATTAATCTAATTTATGCTAGAATATCTAATCACTAGATTCTCCTTATAAAACTAAAGAAGCTTCTTCATCTTCTAAATTAATAGCATCAATTCCAAAAGCTTTTGTGCCTAATTTACTTAATTATTAAATCGATAAGTAAGTATCAGGTTTCCAATTTAAAATAAATTAACCTATATTTAGCTTTGTTTATGAAAAATTGTGCTCAACTTTATTTTCAATGGTAAGAAATGCATCCTTGTATTCTGGATCTTTTCTTATTAAAAATTAAAGATCAGGATTATCAAATTTATATACCTAATCTATAATTTCTAGATCTCCTAAAATTATTGTATTATCAAATCTATTTGTTTGCTTGTGTGATTTATAAAATACATCCTCTAATTTTAGGGAGTAAAGGCATTCATTTTCTTTTATTAGTTTTAAATCAAAGAGTGATAATTTTAATTAAATTTACATTAAGGATTAGTCCACTAAAATATTTTAAACACCTTCATCATCCTTAAATTCATCTAGCATATTGGTCAACTCTTTTGTCAAATTTTCATCTATTTTTAAATACCAAGTTTGATTGTTAGATAAAATCATGCATTCGTAATTTTCAATTAAAGTAGCTCCTTTTAATAAGATTCTATCTTCCCATTTTAGATCATGCTCCTTCTAATAACAATATAAAAATGATCCTGAAACAACTGTGTATCTTTTGGTCCACAAATAATTTATTTTCTTGATTAGTTCACCCTTATATTTAGAATTTTTTAAGATTTATTCCTTCTCTTTTGTTAGTTTTTTTAATTTTTCCTCTTCACTTTTTTCAGGATAAATTAATTTATCTAAAGTTGATATTTCCTTCTGAATTTTTTCTGTTAGAGTAATTGAAACTGGGGGTATGATACCACTTAAGATAAGCCTTGGCTTTTCAGGGTGATTCAAGGCTCCTTTCATTCTTTCTAGAGAAAATTAAAGGGATAAATTTTACAGAATGTGTAGCTCATTAGACTTTAAATTAAGATTTGTTATTGAGAGGGTGTAATAATCATAATACTTTGAATCTTTTTCACTTTATATGCTTAGGTTACCCAAATCAAATATAATATTATTTAAAATTATTCTGGGGCTAGCTATTAAAATGAATAGTTCTAACCTGTATGAACTGTTCATTACTTAATCAAATCTGATTGCTGTTTGATTGCTCACTTTATTTAACTTTTCTTAAGCAGCTATTTGTACAACATTCTCTTACACCCCTTCAATATCAAAAAAATTATTCCATTTTCGTATTATTTCATTATTATATGTACATTCAATTGGTTCTACCTAAATCATTATTGATGCATCTTCTTCAAAGTGTTTTGGATTTTTTTTAAAGTGAATTTTTAGAAATTATTCTATCTTACTCGTATTATTTTGTTTATAGCAAAATGGTTATGTATCATCTTTGATTATTAAATCCAAATTTAAACTTTACAATTTAAAAATGACATCATAACTTTAATCCACACGAGTTTCAGATGAACACTACATTCCGGAAAAAAATATTTACAATCCATCTCCTTTATTCTCAATTTTTAACTTACCTTTATTTAATTGTAAGGAAAATTTATAATCTATTGATTCATCTGGTCTATTCATAACTTTCTTCCTTTCTTCTTAAAATATTTAATCAATTTATTTATTAATTGCCACAATTTCATCTTCATCTAAATAAATATCTTAAGCTTATTTTTTATCAGACTTCCACCATGCAGTCTCTTTTTTTATTTTATCAGTTGTTGCTTTAGTAATCTTGGCTTCCTTTATCAGTTATCTAGCAGAAATCTAAACCCAATCTAGTAATAAATTATATTCCACACACCTTATAATTTGATTAAAATTATCCTTCTCTGTTTAATCTAAATTTGATAAACCATGCTATTAAACTTTTGGAAATAATATAACAAAGCTTTATTAATAATAATTTGTTTCAGAAACTTTGTTGAGTTATTTTTTTCTTTATAGCCATAAAAGTTTAGAATATTTAGTACATTATTCAAAAAAATGCACAAATTGTTGAAACTGCATTTATTAAACTATAAGGTTTATTTCATCTAAATATAATTACATATTCTTTAAAGCTTCTTAAGTATTTTCATCATTTTAAACTACTTTCATTTCAGCATTAATAACGATGATAAAATTGCAGTACTCTTTTGCCTCTAAATTTTATTTTAAAATTCTTTCTTCCATAAATTTATTATAATCCACAATATTATCTTCACTTTTTATATTCCAATAAATGGCTAAGTTTTTCAATTAAAATAGCTTATTCATACTAGCATTTTAACACTCTGTCCTATCTATGTAGCTTCTTTGCCAAATCTGATTTGTTGTGAAAACATCTAGCATCTCTAAAGTGATACCCCAGTTATAAATTGCTTCATATCGGATATGTATATTCACAATTTTCAATTAAATATTATCCATTATTTTTAAGGCCATTTTATCTAAATAACCTTTGTCTTTTTCATCACTTTTTTTTTTCTTGATTCCTCTTTTTAAACATTTTTAACAATAGTTTGTTAATCCTTCAACTTTTTTTATCAATACTATATTATCATCAAAGTCCCAATCCAAAAGTGGAATCAATGTTACAAAAACATTTTCAATTGTGATTTCAACAGGCGCGCTTGTAATTTTCTTCCAAGGTATTTTTATCGTTAATTTCCCAACACTACTTCTCCCTAGTTTTATTGGTAACTCCAACATCTCAATAATATCAGGTTTGAGATTCACATTTTCTATAATCATATTTCCACTCCAAACTCCTAACTTTAAATTATTCTTATCCAAGCCACTTATAAATTTCCCAAAATATTAAATCAATACTTTTTCTAATATTTTTTCAAACATTTATTATGATCTGAAATTAATATTAATATGGAATAAGAATTTATATTATAATAAATATTTCTTTTAAGGTGAAGGCCTTATTTTTAAAGATCGTTGTAGCATAAATCAACTTTAATTTAATGTATATTGAGTTGATAGAAAAACAGAACTATTCCAGAAATTCAACAACAATTGTTCTTCAGATAATTTCGATATGAAGATTATCTAGATATGGGAATTATGGTCCCACTAAGCATGCAATTTAAAAATTATCAAATTACAACGAATTAGATGACATTATATAACATTGAAAAGTAATTCCAATTTGACAGTAATTAAGAATAGCTTCTAGCCTCAATTAATAAAATAATGATTTAAAAATTATACCTCCAACCTAACGAAATTCTACTTTCTAAATTATCAAATAAATTGTTCTATACTGGATAAGTTTAATCTATTAAAAGAATTTTATGTAATGACACTCTTAGATACAGCAAAAAAAAGGTAGAATTGATAGTTAGAGTATATTAATATTGTATAGAATATTAATATAACAGAATTGTTTCTTGTAATCTTCTTTTGAAACCTTTAATTTTTAGATATATAGATTGATATTAATTAGTTTCATTAGTTATTTATTATTTTCTGATTTAATTATCGTCTATACTAATTACAAATAGAATAATAAACATCCTAAGCAGCCATAATTAGATAATTTGTTGAAGGTTTAATGGCCTTCTTACATTATCAAATAAGGTCTTCAACTGACTAACTCCCTTCATAGATGGGAAAGATAGTTTCAGTTAGGCATTTAGGATAAGACTTTAAGCATTTTTTTTCTAATAGTTTTTTTTTATATTCATCCCCGTGAAGGCATTATAACTTTTAATAAGATACGAAAAAATAATCTCCATAATATAAGTTATCAATTATCACTTTGGAAATCGGAAGTTTTATACACTTGATAATAGAAAATTTAGAACTAGCAAAAAAATCCAAATTCATTTAAAGTTAATCTGCTAATCAAAAGGATAAAATAAAACCTTAGAGCAGCTCTTTTTTCATATTTTTTATTGATTTTTGGTCAGCCAATCAAACCTGAAAGTTTTATAAAAAACAGAAAAGCTTCAAACATAGGTAAATTCAAGAAGTATTAGAAGAATAAATTACTTAGTCATTTCTAATTAGACGAAATAAGGTTAGATAAAAAAATCTATTTCTTATGAATGAATTAATCTCCTAAATTGGAAACTTTGAGAATACTTTCTGTAATTATTGATTTAATAGGCTCAATGCACTTAAGGTAAATATGAAAAGTGGCTCACATACAAATGTTTCAGGAAGGCTATTAAATATTAAAGTCTTGATAAAAAAATATTCTACTGCAAGAATAAGGGAATTAATATCCTAGAGATACACTTGTCTCAGTAGTTCAAGATTGAATGGAAAACAACATTGACCTCTCATTGATATTCTAGAGGTAATTAATTTAACCTAATACAAACACTAAAATATTTGGCTAAACAGGCAGCTATTTTAATTTTAAAACAAATTAAAACTATTTTTTTAGATTAGGATATCATTTCAAACTTCATCAAGATTAGTATTATATTTCTTATATTAGAGTGGATAAGCCAAGAAATAACAATATGGTGTTTTAAATACTGAGGTATAATTCATCTTCTCTAGTTGAAGTATGGCAAAACATGAAAATGATTTACAATATTGAGAGGCTTAAACTCTTGTTTGACTCATCTTAATAAAATATTACACTTGAAATAATATTTTTCTCATTGTTGAACGAATCATCGTGATAATCAAAATTCAGCCTAACTTGGTAATATTTTTTGATTAAGAAAATAGTTTGAATGTGTTAATAATTAATATAACAAATAATTAGACAGTTTCAAGAATTGGTTTTAATTGTGAATTACTTTTGTGTTTGATTCTGGCTAGATTATCATGTTCCAATTGATAAAAATAAAAATGAACTTCCATGGTAAATGATTAGTAGTATTTAATGTTATCTTTCTAGCATAAAAGTTTTTTGAATATTTATAAAAGAAAAGGCAAGATGAAAAATAAAACAATAGATCAGTATAAATTATAGTTAATTTGGAAATACAATCGGAGAATCGTATTTTTAAAGACAACAACCATAAATAAGGGTTAATATATTAAAGTTCCCAAGATTATTTTTACTGTCATAATATATTTTCTCTCTATACAAAAACTTAAAAACTACCTACCGCTTAAAATAGGATAGAAAATTACATGATCTTCTTTCAGTTCTAAAACACATAATTAAATAAAAAAGTTTTAAAGCAAAAGGAAGGAATCAAGAAAAAAAAAATAATGTTAGAAAATCAAAAATGGACTAATCCTGAAGAAAATAAAACTGTAGCAATAACTTTAAATCATAAATTTGTTAAAATTAGGAGAGCTATAAAAACTTTCAAGTATCCAAGAGATATAAGTTCTCTTTAAGTCTATTTAAAATGAAGCAATCACACTACCAGAATTTAATTAGTTCCTCTCCTATTATTATTTGGATTGGAATCTAAATATACTTGTTGGAAGAGCTTGATATAATTAGCAATTGCTTCTTTATATTGGAATACTTACCTAATCTACTTACTTTTTCAACTATGAACATGATGAAATTATTGAACAATATATATAAATTCCTTCTCATTTCTCTCTGTGCATCCTCCTTTAAAAAAACACAACCACAAAAAATGATAAAATAGTTGTGTTGCTGTGAGCAATTTTAATTTAAGTTTGTATTTTAAAAATTAAGATAATGAGTTAAGAATGAATTTTCTTAATTTGTATGTAGAGTTTGATAACTGCTAAAGAAGCTAGGAACCTTTAAAGTAGTCCTCCCAAACATGCTGCATAGTTTTTAGTTTCTCTACCCTAGTTCACAAGTAAATTCGTGCAAGTTTCATTGATGGGTCCATTTCAGTAATATAAATGTTGTATTTTGTAGTCACATATTGGTTTATTATGCCATTTTTTCATTATATTAGGTATATCAATTTAACTCATATAACTTCATTTTTCTAACTACTTTACTTTTATACATAAATCATCACTCATATTTTCCTTTATTTTTGGAGTAAACTAGGGCATTTAATCATCTTTTTTGCCAAAGATTATTCGTATTCATAATTAAGAGCTTATGGAAATCAAAATAGCATTCTCAAGTATATTTACTTGAATTAATGTTTGAACTTCACAAAATAAAACCGAACAATACATGAGTTTTGTTTTAAGTTTATATTTGTTTAAATGTAATAAATAATATAATTGAGTTGATATTGGATAATATGGAACTCATATTTGTACAACCTCCTTAGATTTGAATAATGATTTTAGATTTTTGCCTTTAAATCTTATAGATCTTTCAAAATTAAAGCTGCTTAAACTTACCATTCTAAATGCATGATAATAACTTTTCAACTGTTTGTAATCAAATCTCTATCAGACTAATGTTGCTATGCTGATATTGATTTTGGCAATAAAATTGTAATCACATCAGAGGATTAGTGAGACTAAAAAGACCTAATGTTTGCTCTAACTATTGCGATATAAGTTTTAATAATAACTGGGAAATTTAAAAGTTGAATTATGAAGACTGCAAAAAAAACCAATAAAGGTGCCTTATTGTGATATTTGAATCAGGTTGCCCATTTCCAACATTGCTTGAAATAATTTATAATCATTGTATTTATGCTTATTGTACTTGGTAAAAGCAAGTTTTCCCACAAATAAGGATTTTCAAAATTCAGAATCTTCTAATGGTTAGTATTCAATGTTAGTCTATTAGAAAGTGATAGAGTACAATAACGACTATAATCGTTCTTGTTCAGGCTTTTATTCACTCTGATCTTTAGTGCGTTATTTATCCATAGTATCACTTCTAATTTTTATGGTAAACTATTGTTTAACATGTGATGTAATCAATGTTTATTTTCCTAACATCCAGGTTACATGTAATCAAAGCTTCATGCGCAAATTTGGGTTTGTACAGTCGTTTATACTTAATTTTTAACATATACTAGGTTTTTCAAGCCTAAATTGAAGTATAGAATTTACACCTTGTGTAAAATTTTGAAGGCTCTTGATTCATACTTAGGTATATCATTAGCTTTGCTCATGAAATTCTTCTTAATATTATCATCCTTGTGCTAAATATACTGCATTTAATTGCTAACTTTGTCAAATTGCAGCTGTATATAAAGTTTCCAATAATACTTGTAGTTACTAATATATCTATAATAAATCTAACATCAATCTCAATGCTTAATATATAGGTGGCTTTTTAAATCAGTTATAAAAATAGACTCTAATTTTTAAATGCTTACAATTTGTAGGAAATCAATTAGAATTTGTTAATGTTTTTCTCTTGATGTGCTTCATATTCACCTAATGTAGCTCATGAATCACTATCAGTTGCTCTATTTTTGAAGAGTGATTCACACTATATCAACCAAATTTAGGATAGATGATGCTGTCAATTATTTACAAGATATTGGTTACGGGATTGATGTATTCATTACTGGATATGATGTATTTCTCCTTGTTTCCATATTTTATCTTTGTATGGAGTCTCCTAATAATTGCATTAGATGCTCAAATTACCTATAGAGCTGCACTAGTTCTAGCCTATGTTTGAGGCTCCTCCTTATTTTTGTTTTAAAAATTCATTTTTTCTATAAATTTTTCATTAAGGCTTCCCTAGTGTTTTTAGTATAACAGGAGGTCTCAAAGAATTGTATTAACAATTTCTAAATAGTTCTGGCAACATTGCATAGACAGTATTAGTTCTTTTAATTCTTTTGTATATGCTTCTAGCGCTATCGTTAGACATTAGCGTAAAAAGTCACTATCTACTTGTAATAAAATTAGTCTATCTTATAAAGATGGTTTAAAATATACCTAAAATTCTCCTAAGAGAATTAACATTAGAATGAGGGTGTTGTAAAAACGAAACTCCAGTCATTATCTTTATTATCTTTTTACAATGCTCCACCATGTCAGTATAATAAATTTGTAGTACAGTATAAAAGACTCCCTTTGAAAAGGAGATAAATCATCAAACCATTATGTTTAGCATAATGAAGCAAGAATCTCTATTCTAACAGTTATTAATTAAATACTTGAATTAATTTAAGTGCAAATAAAATATAACGAAGGAGTTGGCAAAATTTCTAAAGAGCTTGGTATCGAAAGTCTTATATGCAAATTAATCTAATGGTATGTGTGGTGTGCATATTAAGTCAATGTGATAGAAGTCAAGTTAGCTGTTTGTTTGGAGAATCTTCAAAAAAATATCGTTACTAACTTTGGATGGTAATCCTGCACCTTTTCAAAGGACATTATGTCTACTCTGATATTATTAATGGATGCTGAACATACATGACTCATGCATTTTTTACTCCTCATCTTACTTAATACACAACAATATGAAATAGCCATGCAAATTTCTCCACAACAGTTGTAAATGAAAACGCTGTGTTAAATTAAGTTTTATATTCTTGATGCACAATTGATTCAATGGTGTTTTTTTAGCAAGTTCTACTTTTCCTATTAGAATCACCTAATAAGTATGAATAGTACAAATCTTCCTAAATTTAGATTCAGGTGTAGGTAATTCGTGAATATCGGATATGATTGTACTTTTTGTCATTAATTTCAAGAATCTAATATGGCAGTCCTTACTTGATTTGTCAAACACTTATTAATCATTTGTATTTGAGTTTTACTTGGTTTGAATAAATTCATTTGCTTGATAAATGTTGCATGAATGATGCCTATTATTTAAATACTAATACCCTTAATGAAGTATCCACCTCCAGGAGTTGTTAAGTAATGGCTTCTCTTTGCATGCAATTCATACTTTTTTCAGATCATTTTGGTAAAAGTCTGATCCTTCTGTTCTGTTATATATGCGATTATCAAACTAGCAAATATGCCTTCTTATTAATCGCAGCATCATGTTTAACATCCTGTATTATAACCAATATTTGAATATTAGTTTAACATAATCTAAAAGTGTGATCAAATAGTATATGAATTTATATTGAACTATTTTCGTTCTGCTTAATGTATAACTTTTAGGTCGCTGGATCTTAATTAGCAAATGACAATTATCCTAGTAAACCTCATAATTTTTCATAATTATTGTGCTTCGTGTATACTAGGATATTAGCGTATGGCCAAATGTTGAAATTAATTTAGTGATTCTTGCTTCTTTCGTTAGCTGAGTTAAATAATTCAATCATGCTGTCTGATTTGCTTAATTTATTGCCAACTAATTCTGAGATTGCATATCAGGATATTTCTTGGATCATGGCTCTTATGACTAATTTTATAACTCTGCAAAGTTTGTGCAGTGTCACTTTGTTAAGTTCCTTTTTTAACCAATTCAAATCGTTCGATATATAACTGCCTTGTTCTAAGGGTAACGTACGCTTTAAATGTAAGTTAATCTTTATTCCTATAATGTTTAATCGGCAACCTCATATGCTATCCTGAGTTTATTTTAGGGCAACTCATTTAGACCCAATATAGATTTTCTTTTAAATGATGATTCTAAACATATCATATTATTTAAAATGTCATTATTTAGAAGCTGGCTCTGATGTCAAATACTACAAGTTGGCCTAACTAGTTGCGTAGGTTACTCTACTTANCTAATGGTATGTGTGGTGTGCATATTAAGTCAATGTGATAGAAGTCAAGTTAGCTGTTTGTTTGGAGAATCTTCAAAAAAATATCGTTACTAACTTTGGATGGTAATCCTGCACCTTTTCAAAGGACATTATGTCTACTCTGATATTATTAATGGATGCTGAACATACATGACTCATGCATTTTTTACTCCTCATCTTACTTAATACACAACAATATGAAATAGCCATGCAAATTTCTCCACAACAGTTGTAAATGAAAACGCTGTGTTAAATTAAGTTTTATATTCTTGATGCACAATTGATTCAATGGTGTTTTTTTAGCAAGTTCTACTTTTCCTATTAGAATCACCTAATAAGTATGAATAGTACAAATCTTCCTAAATTTAGATTCAGGTGTAGGTAATTCGTGAATATCGGATATGATTGTACTTTTTGTCATTAATTTCAAGAATCTAATATGGCAGTCCTTACTTGATTTGTCAAACACTTATTAATCATTTGTATTTGAGTTTTACTTGGTTTGAATAAATTCATTTGCTTGATAAATGTTGCATGAATGATGCCTATTATTTAAATACTAATACCCTTAATGAAGTATCCACCTCCAGGAGTTGTTAAGTAATGGCTTCTCTTTGCATGCAATTCATACTTTTTTCAGATCATTTTGGTAAAAGTCTGATCCTTCTGTTCTGTTATATATGCGATTATCAAACTAGCAAATATGCCTTCTTATTAATCGCAGCATCATGTTTAACATCCTGTATTATAACCAATATTTGAATATTAGTTTAACATAATCTAAAAGTGTGATCAAATAGTATATGAATTTATATTGAACTATTTTCGTTCTGCTTAATGTATAACTTTTAGGTCGCTGGATCTTAATTAGCAAATGACAATTATCCTAGTAAACCTCATAATTTTTCATAATTATTGTGCTTCGTGTATACTAGGATATTAGCGTATGGCCAAATGTTGAAATTAATTTAGTGATTCTTGCTTCTTTCGTTAGCTGAGTTAAATAATTCAATCATGCTGTCTGATTTGCTTAATTTATTGCCAACTAATTCTGAGATTGCATATCAGGATATTTCTTGGATCATGGCTCTTATGACTAATTTTATAACTCTGCAAAGTTTGTGCAGTGTCACTTTGTTAAGTTCCTTTTTTAACCAATTCAAATCGTTCGATATATAACTGCCTTGTTCTAAGGGTAACGTACGCTTTAAATGTAAGTTAATCTTTATTCCTATAATGTTTAATCGGCAACCTCATATGCTATCCTGAGTTTATTTTAGGGCAACTCATTTAGACCCAATATAGATTTTCTTTTAAATGATGATTCTAAACATATCATATTATTTAAAATGTCATTATTTAGAAGCTGGCTCTGATGTCAAATACTACAAGTTGGCCTAACTAGTTGCGTAGGTTACTCTACTTATTTTCCTGCAAATCTAATTTGATAATGACTTTTTGGTTACTAACTGTATAATTAGAATCCACTCTAAAAGGGGTATTTCTTTTTACCAGCTATAACCAACCGATGTTGAGATATTTTTTGGATACAAGCAAAGATTATTACTTTATCAATAATATCTCTGCTTAACTGCATGCAATTAAAATAGCTATCCTGGAGAATGCAACCTTATTTTCAATCTCAACTTCAATTAATAATTAAAATACTGAAAATGTTTGCACTTTGATGTTAACTAAAACAGATTATTTAGAAAAGCCTCTTCGATCATCTAAAATAATTGAAAAAGAATTACCAGGAGAATGAAAAAATAGATGAGCAACAATTACAATCAGATTTGGGCAAATATTATAACGGCGCAACTTTTACTGGATGTTATATGTTGTTGAGATATTTAATACACAAGTTGTATTTTTATACACTTATAACAATTGAATCCATGTTTAGTAATCTACTGTTCATTCACTATGTAATAAATAAGCTTGTAAAGAAAACATTTAATCAAAATGTACTATTAAATAAGGTAACTAAGAATAGATGTGGTTACCCATTTATTAGTGTTCTGATTCAAATTCTTCCTTTATGCCATCCTAACCTTTTAATCCATCTTTTAAATTTTTATAGTTTACTAATTTCAAAGGATATTACAATATTGGTTGCTCATATTAGAATATTTTAGATAATTAGAGAACATATCCTCACAATCCTAAATGTCAGTTATAATTAACATTTTGTATTATGCTATTCTTGTAATTGCTAATATTTATCCTTTTTTGTGAAAATTCTGCTCCAGAGAAGTTCTTGCTTCAAATAAATGGAAAGAAGCTAGTTGTTAGTCATCTCCCAGGATTTACTTCCCTCTTATGCACTCTTGCATATTGATTTCAGGCTGAAAGTGATAAATATTTTTCCTTCCGACAGAGATTACATGAATTAAATATCAAGTTCTATCTGTAAGTTTGTCAATTAATGTAGGAAGGTATATTTTGATGAATATTATTTTTCATTAGAATTTGTGTGTTTTTCCTTTAGCAATTTTGCACGACTTATAATACTTATTGGCTAATGCTATAATACAACTTCACTCAAATAATGACTGGCTTCTGATACTATTTTTATTTCTTATTTTGTGATCAAGCAAATCGTATTAAATAGCTTGTGACTTAAAAATGTCATTATGTGTAAGAGGGATTATTGGATGTGTCAAATAGAACATGTTCAGTCTGCACTTTATTCCGTGGTAATAATCGCTAAATTTATTCTGATTTTAGCATGATTTTTATTCAACTAGACCTCTTTATATTATGCATTGCTAAATGTGTGTACTACATCGATGTAATTTCATCATAATGGTTCTAAAATCAAAATAAAGGAAGTTCTAATAAAAGTGCTGAACCATAGACTAATTGTACTCCACTAATTCTTTGTCTTTGTTTGTAACTATACTAAGATGTATGAATTCCAACCTCTCTTTCACATATACTAACCTGCATCAAGAATAAAGCTGATGCAATCATTACTAGATTTCTGCTTAATTGTTTCCCTTCATTTTACCTGCTCTTTTTATGTGCTTATAAATGTGTTGCTGTATTTATCTCTGCCATTAATTGTTAGTCGGTTAAATGAAAATTATATTGTAATTAGATCTTTTTACTGGAGGGTTATTGGTAAGTATGACTAGGTGAGTTTAATTTTACTTACAACTATAGTGATAATTATAACATTTACATCATCTTAAACTAAGAGATAAGCATTGCAACAATTATGTTACATTCCAAATTTATAAATCTAAGTTATATACAATTCAACAACCCCTTACTTCAAAAGCGGAGCAGTATGAAAGGTTTTTATTACCCTTTTATAAAATTAATGAACAATCACGTACTTGTAAGTATCTCCCGTTTTTTGTTAACAATTTTCCAAATATTGTCTAAATTGATATAATCAAGTAAAAATGTCTACCAAAATTATCGAATAGTTTTATTTTCAACTGTTGGTTTCTCCAGATTAGCTTTTTCATAGTGGATGTTATTGCAGTATGCTTAATAATAATCAGTTCAAAGCAATACTCCTTATATTATCTGTTTTTATCCTTATGCTGCATTCAATGCCAAAAGTAATTAAAATGTATTTTTAGCTGAGTGTAGGATCATGTCAATACTATTTGATATTTTTAGATTTGAGTGTTTCTTATAAAATATTATTACACTCATGTTACTCCTCTTTGAATAGCAAGGTCCACACTCATGCCACAGGAGTGTTTAAAAATTTCTATTTCGTCCATCAGTATGGCACATAATTGGCAGATCATTCTCATCAAAGGATAGTCTTGCCAGTCCATGGCTTTTTGATAATCCCGTTAAGAATTTTTGATACCTAGCGCTAATTAAAAGTCTGACTTCTATTGTAAATTCTTTCGATAATCCTTCAATCTATGAGTCGTTCTCAGCCTTCATGAACTTAGTTCCTCTACTACTTTTGCTCTGATCTTGTTCATCTCCAATGTTCTTTCTCAAAAGACACCATCTTGGTTTTAGGTCTCAACAAATTGGTCAACCCCTTCGAGAATATTTTCATCGTTAGAAGAAAATCATCTCTCTTTCCATCAACCATTTATGCCAGGCAAAGGGCAACTTTGATGTAACATACATCTTCGTGTTCCTGCTGGATCTATGACTTTGATAGCCAATTCAAAGAGGCCAAGTCGACTGTTAGTTTCCTCGTTTTTCCTTAGCTTTGTTGAGATATTTTGGAAACCTATTTACAACTTGAAATTTATTAAAATCAAATATATTATAAATAATGTATTTTTGATTTGGTATTTAGTTTTATAACCTTTTTTAAATTTGTTTTTTATAATCTAGTTTACCATAATATAATTAGTACCTGATTTCTCTTATAGTCCATTCTTTTAATCAATAAAGAATTGATTAATATGGTTTTTTAGATTTGCTGTCTTTCTTTTGAAATTTCTACAAAAAATGCCAGCGATAGTTTAAGCAAATTTTTTTGAATATGACTAAAAAGTAATTAATTTGAATTTCTACTTTAGCATTTTTTCCATTTTTGTTTCAAATCAGTTTAAATATTCTAAACGATGATTTCGCATTTTATTTCCTTTTATATGAAAAAAATATGAAATTTTATTAAATTTTGTAAATCGAAAAATCTTAAAATTTTCATTATTCAATTTTCTGATCAGAATATTAAATCGTTTTCTCTCAAATCCAGACTTTTTGTGCTATCATTCTTCTAAATTATTTTTCTCTCTGAATTCAAGTAGTTTTGTGGTATTTTCTTCGCCATTCCTGGTTTAAATTCTAGTTTTTAACAAGAGACTATGATTTTTATCTCTTTCAGGTTATGAATTAAGATTTTGAATGATTATGTAACTAGTATTATAAAAAAAAAAAATTAAGAGATAATAAATCAATGTTATTGTATTTTTTGTCCAATTTATTTCTCTGAAATGCAGCTGACTCTTTATTGAAAAAATGTCCTCAAATCTATGCCAGATTGATTTCTAAATTCTCCTTCAAAATTAGAGCACCCTAAGATTAAAATATAAGCTCTGTTGATATATGAAGAATAGAGATAATTGATGAAACTAAATAATATTGATAATCAATACCACTTTCTTCGATTATGTTGTTTGTCCAAATTTAAGGTAAATATTTTATTAAAATGTCCCTTAAACGGATAGAGTTATCATCAATACCAGATGCCAACGTATTACTATAAGGAGAAAAATTCCCATTATTCAAGTTCAACAAATACACAAATTTGTAACTGGAATCAGCTAATGACTTGCTGTTTGGTGAGAAGCACACACATTATGCATTCCTCTTACTTTTAAAAATAGACTTTATATTTCCAGTTCTTGCAAGAAACTAATATCTGAACATTATTTACTCAACCTCTATTACAATTTAACTTCATCACCTCATTTATTATTAAATTCCTCCACATCTCCTAAGGTTTGCTGAATTCCAATATTTTCAAATGATTTTTTCAAATCCTCCTTTATATAATTCTATGATCTCTTAAAAAAGGTATTTTAGTTATTTTTTTTGAGAAAATATGCATTTTCCTTAAAGAAATTCATGAGAATCGTCAACCTTTCAAAAAAATGCTGACAAATTTTCTTCATCTAATAGTTTTAATGAAGTGAAAACCTCATAGAAATCATTTTTGCTTTATTCCCTATTCTACTTGATCCTTGAGTTTCCCATAAGAAAATTAGGTTAATATTGAACTGTTAATCCATAATTTTTAGATTATAGTATTAATTTGATTTGAATTTTATTGAACATTATAACGGCAAATGTGATTTTTCTCAAAGATTATTGAAAACTAAATGGTCTTTACTTTTTCAAAACAAATCAATTTAATAAGCAATTGTATTATCAAATCTAATTTCTGTCAATAATAATAGTTTAATCAAAGTTGAGAAGCAGTTTTATTTTGAACTTCCATTTTGGAAATTACATTAGCATTTTACAAATAGAATTAAACAAGTAAGATTTATGATAAAAGGTTAGCCTAAAATAAAAGGAAACAGAAAAAAAGTTTAAAATGAGTGATGTAAATAACTTGTAAATAAGTTCGTCTTGCTTTAGATTGGTGTCTAGTTTACTATAGGACTACATTTATCTCTAAATGATAAATGTTCAAAATTTTAACCTTCCAATTGAGGAAGTTCCGAATATTCATGATCTCAATAAAATGCATCAATAGGATTACTCTATGGGAGTAGATTATTCCTAAATTTAGATCTCTGATTCTGTTTGTGGTATTAAAAACATAAACTATTATGTCCTCTGAACACAAAAAAACATAAAGCTTTTATGGCATTCGAGGTAGAAAGGAAGAATAGATGTAGAGGAGAAAAGAGAGAAGTAGAGGAGCAATAATTGGAAGGAGGAGGACAAATTTTTAAGGGAGAGATGTGAAATTTTTTTTAAATATTAAAACAATAAATTATTTTATATTAAGATGTAACATTAGAACTTTTAAGAGAAAATAATACATTTATGGAATATAAATAAATATTAGTTAATTTTAAAAATTTGTTTAATAATAGGGTTATATTCATTGTTATAGAGAAGAACAATTTTGTTATTTTTTAATATTCTCAATTATGTTTATGAAATCCAATCTTGGGTAATTTTGTAATTTAATAAACTATTAATAAACTTTTTGCTGATATTATCGTTGTTGTGTAGATGTTAATTAATTTTGTAAAAAACATCAGTTTGAGGTAAGATTACTTAGTTCTTATCTGAGTGATTAATAACTGTTCATTATCTAGATTCAAAATTATTATAGAAAGCAGCTCCTTTGAAAGTGATTCATACAGAGCTTGTTTAAGATTATTGTATCTCTAAATCTTATTAGGGGTTAGAATACTAATAGATGATTAATATATCTTTTCAGTCCTTTATTCTATCTAATACTTTTAATATCAATTCAAAATAATAATTAACAGGTTACGAAAACGTAACCAAGATTAGAGTAGAGTGATATTAAAAATCATTCAATCCCAATGTTTTAACTTTGTTTCATTTAAGATTATTCTAAGATGAAGGATATTTTTTTAATTTTTGAAATGTATCTTTCTTCTTAAATGTATCATTATTATTATTATACTAAACTTTTAGTGTATTGTGCGTCTATAAATATTAATTTATAAACGTTTGTTCTAACTTATCAATATTAAGCAAATATTTAAATAGTAACAAAAAACACATATTTTTCAAAAAGTTATAATGAAATAATTAAAATTATAATTGTAATGTTTTTAATGAATATTCAAATTCACTTTTGCTTTTGTTTTAAGGCTTCTAAAAAGCAACTACCCTTTGATTTAAACAAAGGTTTTAAATCTTTCCCTTAATGATTAATGAATTGTCCTTATAAGATAAGTGTTCTTGATGCTTCTAACTAAGGATTCTAACATATTTTAAGTATAGTACAATAAGGATTAACTAAATAATAATTAATAATAAATACCATTTTGCAATAGGGAGTTATTTTGAAGAGGTATGCAAAACTAGGAAAGCAAATCTTTAAAGTTACTATCTGATTGAAGTATTTCCTTTGATGTTTTTACATTCCAAAGACGGATAGAGTTATCATCACTGCCAGAAGCTAATGTATTTCCATCAGGGGAGAAATTGACTGAATAAACTCTTGATGGATGGCCATCTAATTTGGCTATTTATTATCCTGTCTTAACATCCCATAAACGGATTGAGTAATCATCACTACCAGTTGCTAATGTAGTACCATCAGGAGAGTAACAAATTGAATTAACTGCATATTCATGACCATCTAATTGGGCTTTTTATTATCCTGTCTTAACATCCCATAAACGGATAGACTTATCTGCACTACCAGATGCTAATGTAGTACCATCAGGAGAGTAACAAATTGAAT
>CAJJDP010000200.1:29415-58840 GCA_905182995.1 Paramecium octaurelia | reverse complement strand
TGTATAATATTATTATAATAATCAGTTTGATTGTTTTTATAATACTAATTAGTTTTCTAGAATGCAGCTTCCTTTATATTTGAATATTGATTTTAGGTCTATGCCTTATTAATTGACAAATTCTCCTTTCAAGATTAATGCTCCTTAAGCTTCGAAATTTATATTTTAGGAAATTACTAAAGTTGTAATAATAGACGTGGCTAAAGAATTGAAAAACAATAAATACCATTATCTGGAAGTACATTATTTTTAAATGTTGAAGGTTAAATTTTCACTAAAGCATGATGATAACAGTTATCTTAATGTAAGATTTATTGTCCTGCCTTAACATCCCATAAACGGATAGAGTTATCATTACTACCAGATGCTAATGTAGTACCATCAGGAGAGAAATTAACTGTTAAAACTCCACCTGAATGACCATCTAATTTGGCGTTTTATTAACCTGTCTCAACGTCCCATAAACGAATCGATTTATCATCACTACCAGATGCTAATTTAGTACCATCAGGAGAGAAATTGACTGTTAGAACTCCACCTGAATGACCATCTAATTTTAATATTTGTTATCCTGCCTTAACATCCCATAAACGGATAGAGTTATCATAACTACCAGATGCTAACTTATCACCTTTAGGAGAGAAATTGACTGACATGACGTCACTTGAATGACCAAATAAACTGGGTTTTTTATTTCCTGTCTCAACATCCCATAAACCAATAGAAAAATTTGAAATGCTCAATCTTGATCCAACACAAGATGCTAATGTAGTACCATCAGGAGAGAAACAGACTGCGTTTATACAATTTTCAAGACCTTCTAATTTGACCATTTATTATCCTGTCTTAACATCCCATAAACGAATAGAATGATCATGACTACCAGACGCTAATTTAGTACCATCAAGAGAGAAGTTGACTGATCGAATCCCATCAGAATGACCATCCAATTTGGCGTTTTATTATCCTGTCTTAACGTCCCATAAACAGATAGACTTATCTCCACTGCCAGATGCTAATGTAATACCATCAGAAGAGAAATGGACTGAATAAACTGTTGACGAATGACCTCCAAATAAGGCTTTTTATTATCCTGTTTTAGCATCCCATAAACGGATAGACTTATCACAACTACCAGATGCCAATGTAGAACCATCAGGAGAGTAACAAATTGAATTAACTGTTGATGAATGACCATCTAATTTGGCTTTTTATTATCCTGTCTTAACGTCCCATAAACGGATAGACTTATCTCCACTGCCAGATGCTAATATAATACCATCAGAAGAGAAATTGACTGTTAGAATTCCACCTGAATGGCCTTCCAATTTGGCTTTTTGCTACCCTTTCTTAACATCCCATAAACGGATCGACATATCTGAACTACCAGATGCTAAAGTATAACCATCAGGAGAGAAATTGACTGACATAACTAAACTAGAATGACCATCTAATTTGCCACTTTATTATCCTGTTTTAACATCCCATAAACGGATAGAACAATCTTTACCACTAAATTATGATCCACCACCAGATGCTAATTTATTACTATCATAAGAGAAAGCGACTGAATATACCCAATCTAAATGACCATTTAATTTGGCATTTTGCTATCCTGTCTTAACATCCCATAAACGGATCGACTTATCTGAACTACCAGAAGCTAAAGTATAACCATCAGGAGAAAAATTGACTGAAAATACATTACTTAAATGACCTTCTAATTTGGCTTTTAATTATCCTGTTTTAACATCCCATAAACGGATAGAATTATCCTTACCACAAGATGCTAATGTAGTACCATTAGGAGAGAAATTTACTGAATAAACAGTTTATGAATGACCTACTAATTTGGCTTTTTATTATCCTGTCCCAACATCCCATAAATAAATAGAGCTGTCACCACTACTAGATGCTAATGTAGTACCGTTAGGAGAGAAATTGACTGAATACACAGCTTCTGAATGACCTAAAATTTTGGTTTTTTATTATCCTGTCTTAACATCCCATAAACGGATTGATTTATCTGAACTACCAGATGCTAAAGTAAAACCATCAGGAGAGAAATTGACCGAAAACACTTTACTTGAATGACCATCTAAAGTGGGTTTTTATTATGCTGTTTTAATATCCCATAAACGGATAGAATTATCCATACTACAGGATGCTAATGTAGTACCATCAGGAGAGAAATTTACTGAATAAACATTTTATGAATGACCTACTAATTTGGCTTTTTATTATCCTGTCCCAACATCCCATAAATAAATAGAAAAATCTTCTAAAATCACCTGTGATCCTGCACCAGATACTAATGTAGCACCATCAGGAGAGAAACAAACCGAGTATACACAATTTGAATGACCATCTAATCTGGCTTTTTCTTTTCCTGTCTTTACATTCCATAAACGGATTGACGTATCAAAACTACCAGATGCTAATGTATTACCATCAGGAGAATAACAAATTGAACTAACACCTAATGAGTGACCATCTAATTTGGCTTTTTATTATCCTGTCTTAACATCCCATAAGCGAATAGATTTATCAAAACTACCAGATGCTAATGTAGTTCCCTAAGAACAGAAAGAGACTGCAGTAACAAAATTTTCATGACCAATTAATTTAGATATGTATTTTCCTGTCCTAACATCCAATAAACAAATAGACTTATCTTAACTACCAGATGCTAATGTAGTTCCATCAAGTGAGAAACAGACTTTCGTAACAGAATTTTCATGATTAATTTATTTTGATATTTATTTTCCTGTTTTATGGTTCCATAAATAAACAAACATTCTATTGCTTAATGCTAATGTATAATTATTAGGAGAAAAGCATACTGAATTAACCTCACTCTTTCTCCTGATTGATGACTTTATTTTTCCTGTTTTTACATTCCAATAATATATATAACTGTTCTAACTACAAGAAGCTAATGTCTTACCATCTGGAGAAAAGCAAACTTGCTTGAATTCATCATCATGACCCTTCCAAATAATTCCCTCATGAATCCCTAAATTCCTCCACTTACAATTCAATAATTTTGCTTAATTCAAATTAATCCCAGTAATATTAACATTATCAAATTCAGATCCACTCAAGTCACATCTCACTAAATTTGCTCCTAATAATGAAGTATTTCTAATTCTTATATTTATAAAAGATTATTCCTTCAAGTCAACCTTCATTTAAACTAATAAATAAAGAGAATTCGTCCCGCATTATATGAATCTCTCATCAAAGGCTGAAAGGCGTACTAAAAATTTTAGTAATTCTATAATCTTCTTATCTTAGGATATTTTTATGAACAGATATTTTTTAATTTCTTCATATTCATCGATCAAGTAATTATGTTTATTAAATTCATGATCCCTAATTCTTTTGAGAACGTCTGTTATTCTTTTAATGTCCTTCCTTTCAATTTTGAGCATCAACTCCTGACCTAATAGTGATGAATTATCCACCTATAGTATTTTTTATTCAACTTGCCTGCGATTTTGAACTTATGAGAGAAATTCTAGGCAGTTTTAAATTTTTTCATTTTTTAACATGTCTAATATTACTCTGAAAATTTCTTCATCTAATTCTTTTAATGAAGCAAGAACCTTATACAAATCGTTATCTGATTTATAAATTTATAATTATTCTGTTTTTTTCACATTTCCACAGTTCCCCATAAAAAAATTTAATTTAATATTACTATTATTTGAGTTTTATGTATTCTTTATCAAGAAAGAATTAAAATACTAAAAAATTCTTAGAAACGCCTTCACTGTTATCTTAGATAACGCAAATTAATTATTTAATATGATTTGCTTATTATCGTATTTTAATATAATTGGCTAAAAATTAACAATTATAATATCAAATATTTCAACATAAGCTAAGCTAATTCAAATGAAGTTTATTGCAGGTACAAAATATATGCTATCTAGATTAAATATCATATGAGCTGAATAGAAATTTTTCACAGATGGGTTATATGTAGTATTAGATGTTAACTTATAGATTATATCTATGGTCTATTTTATAAATTAGGTAATATAAATTATCTAACATCCATTCTATGATATGAATTAGATTCTAATAATTAGTAAAATAAGATAACACGAAATTTACTTGATTTCAAATAAGTAAATGAAACTGATTCTACAAATTTAATATAGAATCTAATACAACCTATCTTAAGGTTATTGATTGAATATTATTTTAATAAAAAATGAGTAAATAAAATTGATTTTGTTAATATTGTTGATATTTCATTTTTTCCACCTTTTTTGTGAAAAAATTCAACTACTGATTTTTTCTGATTTTATTTCTGATTCATAAAAATTTTTTTGATAATTCGACGCAAATTAGTTAACATCTAAATGTTTGCATTGGATCTTAATTTTTATTTATTTTTAAAGAAATTCGGGTTTGATATAACAATTGATTATAAATCATCTGGACAAAATTTAAGAATCTGGAGTCTATCGATTATTTGCTACTAGTGCAAAGTTTTTGATACTATTTTATTTTCCAAAGCGAAGTTGTATTTATGATTTCTTTGAATTATTCTTCCCTTACCAAAGTAAATCTCCTTTTGGCAGTAACGTAATATAATTGATGTAGTCATTTTTTAACTCCAAAAATCTAAGAAAAAAATTTATTATATGAATAGTGAAAACTCAAAGGATTATTGTTTGCCAAACCCTAGTTGTTTTGAAATCTAAAAATTAAATTTAATTTTGGAAATCGCTCTTTTCTATTGATCCAATATTTTGAAACTTACAGAATCTAATTTTAAAATAATCCTAAACAAATAAAGTACTCAGGTACTTATCATACAATTGGAATATCTTGTTACTCCTTGAAACTGATTTAACTTAAGGCTTGCATCTTATTAAAAGTATTACATGTTCAGATTTATAATCTATCATAATAGCTTAAGGCAAAATAACCATTTTGTGTGAAATGGGTTTTGCTTTAGAATTAACGATCTGTAAAATGGAATTTTGTTAAGATTAGATAAATTTACATCTTTTGAATAAAACGATATATCCATTCTCCTTCATATTCATTCTTAGAATCATTAATTACTTAATTTTAAAGATTTGATAAATCATATTCTATATAAATTTATCCTTATAAAGATAAAAATCAAAAGGTATAAATCCTTAAAAAAACAAATCAAAAAAAATATCTTAAATTATCAATAATATTTTTTTTAATATATATAATTGAAGAAAAATATTATAATTCAAAAAAATCAATTAAAAATAAAAAATAATTAACTTATGGTTTAACAAAAAATAATAAAAAAATCCATCAAAAAATAAAGTTAGAGCTAGTTGTAAAATGATAATTTTTTCAATTAATCTCTAGGAAAAAAGAAAAATTAATTTAAACATAATTAAGTGGGCTAATTTCGTAGACTTCGAAACTTTTATAAATACTTGTAATTATACTTAATTAATTCACTGTTTTTGATATTGGCATCTATTAATTTCTGAGATAACGATATAAATCTCTGTATATTTTGTATATTTCCAAATTATGTAATGATACTTAAGCCAAGGACAATTTTTTTATGGCTCCCTTTTACATTTATTATATTTAGATTCTACTTATATGGAGATGCGAAACATAGCATTATAATATTGTGTGTGATGGAAGTATTTTTGAAGAGCTCTCAAGTTTGTGTTATTATTTATGTTATGTACTAATATTAGATTTATTCATGTCCATAATTAAGCAGCGCCAGATAAGCTACACTTATATCTAACTGTCACTAAGCTGGAGGAGACTATTTCCTTTGATTTGGTTCATATCGGCTTTGCTTTCTAATTTTATTAGATATTCATCACAAATCATGAAGTATAGAAAGCAATCCTTTTTGTTCTGATGATGAAGAACCATCATAATAGCACAAAGCAGTAATCGCTTAAACTCAAATTATTTATGTAATAAACATTTAATAATTTATTGATTCTTGTTTGTTATAGAAACACTGTTCGACATATTATAACATAAGCTGCTAATTTTACGAGTAGTTCTAAAATACAGAACGTTCAAATATTTTGAACTGCATTAGCCAGTTATATATCTATTATTTTATTTAAAATCCATACATTGTGATTAAAATCTCATAACTGGTCCGGCAAGCGAAAAAAAAAAATGAAGCATATACCTTATATCCTTATTTGCTATGCCTCATAGTTTCAATAATATTGTGACGAAACTCTAACTCTCCTATCACCTTTTATCTACCTAAAGCCTGATTGAATCGACGTTTGGAAATTTCGTACATCATACCTTGATGACATCTATGTTGGTTAGTGATGATGAATGCTTTTTTCTTGTTGCATATTAAGCACCAACTGTTCATAACGGCCCTACCTATTATTATTGCATTTTAGGGTATAATTTATCAAACATTTCTCTTTTTCATTACATGCTTTGGTGATTTTTGTTTTACAGTAAATCTAAAATAAGTTTAATGCAACCTTAGTTAACAAAGAAATGTTGGGCCTCTTAAGTCATAGTTGTAAATGTGTATGGATATTTTTATAATACCTCCATAGATTTTACTGACTCATCAACTTCATGTAAGTTTACGCATTCCTACATTTAATATTTTAATTTGTAACAGACTTAAGTAGAATTAAAAAAAATGTTTACTTATTGAAATTAACATTTGAGATTTGTTTGCAATTAAAAAATGGTGAAACAATCGTTAGCTTTTTATAATTCTGTGGAGTTTTTTAATTCTTTAGTATATAATTCCAAACCTCCAAACTCAATCTCAGGCTTGTAGATATTATGTCTCGACTATCAACATCAAGATTTGAATTGTGCTTACAATATAAGTAAGTTCTACAGTCTGTACATTAAGAGTTGATGAAGTTATTAGAGGAACCTCTTTATTAATGTACAATCGATTCCTTTTTTTTAAAGTACCTTACTGAATATGGATGTTCTTGAACATTTTTTGAGCAAATTTTAAAATTAGAAGACTGATGGTTGGACGCTCGGATCAAGTCACAGACAAATATAGAATTGGGCAGAAAATGGTAAAACTAAATCTTCGATCAAATGAATTCAAATATATACTAATAATGAAATATTAGTTGAAGTTCAATAAGATTTAATAACTGAGCAAACTAAAAGGTCTTCTTAATGTAATTAAGACAGTTAAACAGGAATAACTCAATTATTTAGAAACTAACAGTGTATTATGGTTATGAGAGGCAGTGAAATAATTAAAGACTCTTTAATAAGGTTTGAAATATGATTCTGCTACTTAAAAATCCATTTGAGAGCCAAAGACGTTTATCAGCACAGAATATAAATTTAAAAAATTTACTTTAATGCTTCAAAAATTCCGTATTCTAATAGCACAAAAATACTAACTCCTATAGTCAATAAATATTAGAATATGTGGGATAATCAGAGAAGACCAAGCTATTCATAACATTTATTAAGCAATAATAGCTTTCTCTATATAATTAGCAATATAATTAAAACGTCATTAATGTAAACTTTATAAGCCAATCCATCTAATGGTTTATTTAAATTTAATAATCTGAGGCTATTTTCAAATCATTTTCTTAATCCAACACTTTCTTAAATACTTACTTTAAGTCCTTTAAATAAACTTAATTATAACAATATATATTTTCATTAAAATTATAGATTTATACTCTTTCAAGACTTCTTTATAATAGCAGTGATTTTCAAAATTTGTTTTAACTTATTCTATAAATTTTTGTTTGTCCTTTCCGGATAAGGCAATTTATATTATTGGCTAATTCAAATCAAGCATCCTAAATTTTAAGCTATAATACTGTTTAAAACTAATCATTTAACTGCGTTAATTTTATTGCTGTCCCATAATCTCTAATATATCATAATCATCACTACTTACTATTTTAATTAGTTCACACTGAAAATTTGATGTTATATCAATAGCTAAATGTGAAGAATAAATCCATCATACAGTTAATAATCCACATTATTATTGGGAACTTCTAAACTTAAATCAATAACCATAATATTCTGATAATGTCTATATAAAGTATAATTCGAATGCAGAGAGTTAACCAAAAATATCAAAATAGTAGTAACTGAATTTCTTTCAATTCATCTTAAGGGTTCAGACATCACCCAATCAGAGTGCAAAGGGTTAATCATGATGTAGAACTTGTAAGATAAATTTGAAACATTTTCTGGATTCAGATCGATTTAGTAAATTATAACATTTTTTATCGTTGATGCCCAAAAACGATTAAAAGCAGATGTCATAGATTGTTTAATAAGTGTTATTAAGAAAGATATCATTTTTATTCCTTTGGGATACTCTGATCACCATAAAGCAGAAAAGTTAATTTTACTTAATTTAAGTAACATTAATTTAGTGCATGTCATTGTCAATTTAGATTTCCATTAAGATATAAATTCATTCAAAAAAAAATAAACATAAGTAAATGGAGTTTGATGTTTTCTTTTCTACCATATGCATTAGAAAATAGTATATTTAAGGAGAATTATAAAATGGCAATAGCGATGTTTATAAAAGTAGGATTAGAACCAACGTACATGCAGAAAACTATAATAATTAAGTATTTTAAAGTTATTTTTCTGAGTTGGGATTATTAATAAAGAGCTAACATCAGCTTCAATTTGGTAATTTTAAGCAAAATAGCAATAGTAACTCAAGGGAACTTCGGACAATGTGAGAATAGCATATGAATAATGGAGCTCGACTCATAAAGGTGCATTTAGGAAAGGACATTAACATGCATTATCCCAGAATATTAGGGGGATGCAAGAAAATGCTTCACAATAGACAATTTATGGAATTAAACTATGAGAGTTTGTGGCCACATAAG
The DNA here is from genome assembly GCA_905182995.1 of Paramecium octaurelia. NCBI lineage: Eukaryota > Ciliophora > Oligohymenophorea > Peniculida > Parameciidae > Paramecium > Paramecium octaurelia. The sequence continues at coordinate 49,964 of CAJJDP010000200.1, read as the reverse complement.
ATCCTGTTGAAGAATAAAATTAATTATGAGAAGCAAAAATAGGATTTATGGTAAGAATGAAAATGCCCTAACTTTGAGACACTACAAGGTATTAGACTTAATGACTTTGAACAAAAAGGAAGAAAGCAGGATCGTATCACTTATAGATCAAATTATGAACAGTAAATTTTATAGACTTTCGTTATCGAACAGCAACATAGTATCAATATAATCAAATGAGTTTATTTCTTTCGTTGCCCTTTTTTGTAAACCTCTAGATTCAAATTTGGAAGAAAAAATACTCCTAGATTTTGATAGAATTAATTGTATTTTCATAAATTCAGTGATGTTTTATTTTGAAAAAGCTGAAATCTCTAATTTTACTTGCAAATTATGATTGGATTAAACTTATAATATTTTGACTTGATAATATTGGGCTTGTACATTTAGAGTATTGTAAATGAGTTAATAGGGAATATTGAATGAGGAAATTTTTTTAGAAGAACTGAATATTTTTCTTTTGATTCAGAGTTTAGGATGATAGCAAAAATTTCAAAGAATTACAAGTATTCAGTATTATTTCCTAGTCAGTTAATATGAGAATACTGTAGATATTGAAGAACTTCATAGACTCGATAAATTATCAGAGATTCAATGGATTACAGTTAAATTCAGTATAATAATTGTGAAATATCCCTTTCCATCATATTTCAGTTTGATGCATTGTTGATCTCCAACTCGGAAGTGATAGAGCGCCTGTATTCGAGAACGTCATTTCTCCTCCTAACTAAGAATGTGGTTGACACCAAATAACATTTTAGCAGCACATTATTGTGAAAAGAAATATCCCTACTTTAAAGAATTAAAGAAAAATTATTAGTCTTAATAAATCTTTAATGGAGAATTAAGAATTTTAATACCCAGGGTAATAGCTATTGGAAGTAGCCATTCTAACCCTATTGAAACTTTGAGAAAGATTTACACTCTCCCTTGCTATAGATGAATTAAGTGGATTTAATTTTTCCAACTTAATATTGGTACTAAGATGTTAGGCGAAATGAGATTAAGGAGAATGAAGGTATTCGTAAATGCAAAAGCAAAATTTAACATGTTATAAGACAAAAAGGGATGAGTTAATCGAAATTAAACTATGGTGGCCTTATCTTTAAAATGACAAAGGTGAAATATTTAAATGATAAGATTGTAGGGTAAAATTGAGATGAGGTTATTTTCCAATAATCAGGGCTTTTAATTTTCTGTGCTATCTAGCCTCTAATCGTTCTTCCCTATTAAGAATGTCTTAATCTCCATGTCGATTTACTTATGGGGAAGAGCATGATGTAAATTCCTTTGGAATTGGCTCCCATAAATTATATTAATCAAAAATGGTGTTAAAGGATATGCTCTGTATCGAATGGAACTCATTGTTTAAGAGCTTTGATAATCTCAATTGTAAAGCTTAGGCTAATTAAAATAATTCTTAAATTGCCCATTCATAGCATATAAGATTTCTATGTACACAATTTATTACCAATAAATTAAATAAGCATCAATGGAAATGAACATTAATTAACATTTAGAGACATATAAAGAAAGAATAAGCTGTTAAAATTAATATTTTATGCTTATTAACAATATTGATATATACTTAGGATGATTAATTAAAATTGTTAAACATTCAACAATAGGATACTTGAACTCTTAGTAGGATGAATTAACTGGTTTAACAACTAGACAATTTGATTCATATGAACTATCACAAACCTATACTTATTAGTCTTTTGTCATTTTTCTTCACAGGGAATGGCTTTATTACAAAACTGATTATACAATTTATTATTCAAGAATGAACTAAATTCTAGACATTTTATAAAGTATCTTATTCAATGTGTATTTTTCTTTGGCTCCTTTGAGTACAACAAATGAGTTATTTACATTTTTCTTATTTCGAAAAAGATCATCAGAAAAAGTAAAATTTATAAAGTAAAGAAAATTAGTAATTCCGACCATTTAAATTAGCATACTTGTTTGCTTGATGTTTTGTATTAATATTGGTTGATATTTTATTTTAAGTACAAAAAACTAATATCTATAAGTATATTAAAGATTAAGCTACCTAACAAAATTGATATCAATCCTCCTATTCTACTTTAGGAACTTGATTTTTTATTATTGGAAGGAACTCTATTTGAACTCCAAAAAATGCAGAATGTAGAAAATTTAAAAGAAAATATATTGTTATAAATTTTAAGGAATTTAGGTCACTACTCAGAGAAACTAATAAAGTAATATAATTACAAGACCTTTTGGTTTTGTATCAATCTTATTTACAACTTAATAAACTTTAGATTAAAATGCGAAAAGTTTCATCAATTCTTCATGCAACAATTATTAGCAATTCACTAGAAAATGAGAAATTGAAATACTATATAGATTAAAAGTTTCTAAATGGAAATATCAGATATTTTAAAATTTGATAAAAGCAAAATACAAAAAGTTGAAAGATTCAATTATTGATTGGTAGGGGAGAAATTTGTTTTAAATGTTCTGTATTTTTGTTTGTAATTGAATTATTTTAGATTGCAATGAGAATTTGCAATAATCTTTTATAACTATCAATGGGTTTTTAATCTACAATATGATTTGAAAATGAATTATTTAGTTAGAAAGTTCATTTTTTTTTTATCGAAAGTCATATTTCCCCTTATTCATGAATTTAAATTTTAGATCTAATCTTATATTTTAGTTATATCCATGCGATTCTCATTACTAGCTTCTTCTATATTACTGAATATGTTAGAGGTGTTAGAAATTCCAATATTACTAATTCTTCCTCAATATTAAAATAGAGAATAATTTGAATTATCTTTGTATGTTTATCACAAATATACTAAATAACTATCATGTCCTAACAAATTTCCAGACTCCATTTCCTTAGTGTTATACTCCAACAAGGCTGGCAGTTTGATAAAGGGATATCCACAATTTATTGGTATCTTGGTGGTATAAATCACCGAGTACTTTTTTAAGATAGATATTAGCCTCCTACAAATAATAAAATTTTAATATACTCTAGCATTGTAATGAGGCAATTCAGAAAAGAGATGATGAAGAACATGTGTGGTGCCAGTGTCAAAATGTTAAGCATTTATCCACAAAGGGTAATTTCTATCAATAGTGCATAAATTGCCTAAAAAATATCAATAATTTACCTTTAAGCCATGTCCAAGCTAATTCATCATAATGAGGGATGTCTAAATCATTATGTTACATGGAAGTGATGATTGTCAACCACATATTGACCACCAAATAAGGACCAATGTACAAAGCCATCACTTCAGCAAATGAGGTTGCTAAATACCATTTGTATAGATAATAAATAACTAAGCACATTCCAAGATTTGAAATAGTTGTTTTGAGTAGCATTTTCTTTGGTAACAACTTATTTGGTACAATAAGATGACTAGTGAACCCTCTTGCTGATCCTCCAGAAACACCAATTAAAAAATAAAGAGGCCATCCCAAAACTGCTATATTGAAGATCTAAATGCAAGTAAAGCACTCTTCTCCCAAAATATCTTTCATCTTTTAGTATATTTTTCCCACCTTTGAACCAATAATTACAGGAGTATGTGTTTCACCTTCATATAAATGATTTGTCTTAGCATGATGAATAGCATGAGAATGTTACAATGAGAAATAAGGTACCAACAATGCTTAATGTAACATGAAACCTAAAGCATCATTCAACCACTTGGTATCTGAGAATGCAAAATGACTACATTCATGACCTAGAACCCCTAAGATTATTTCATTATTATACATATTCCTGTGGCGGTAGTACCTGTTATAAAGGCATATATGACCCAAATAGGTAGAGACAACCAATTCAAGGGGATATAATTATAAGCTAAATATGCCAGTAATGTTGTGCAACTAATTGCCTAGCCCACAGAAACTAAAAATCGNGAAATTTGTTTTAAATGTTCTGTATTTTTGTTTGTAATTGAATTATTTTAGATTGCAATGAGAATTTGCAATAATCTTTTATAACTATCAATGGGTTTTTAATCTACAATATGATTTGAAAATGAATTATTTAGTTAGAAAGTTCATTTTTTTTTTATCGAAAGTCATATTTCCCCTTATTCATGAATTTAAATTTTAGATCTAATCTTATATTTTAGTTATATCCATGCGATTCTCATTACTAGCTTCTTCTATATTACTGAATATGTTAGAGGTGTTAGAAATTCCAATATTACTAATTCTTCCTCAATATTAAAATAGAGAATAATTTGAATTATCTTTGTATGTTTATCACAAATATACTAAATAACTATCATGTCCTAACAAATTTCCAGACTCCATTTCCTTAGTGTTATACTCCAACAAGGCTGGCAGTTTGATAAAGGGATATCCACAATTTATTGGTATCTTGGTGGTATAAATCACCGAGTACTTTTTTAAGATAGATATTAGCCTCCTACAAATAATAAAATTTTAATATACTCTAGCATTGTAATGAGGCAATTCAGAAAAGAGATGATGAAGAACATGTGTGGTGCCAGTGTCAAAATGTTAAGCATTTATCCACAAAGGGTAATTTCTATCAATAGTGCATAAATTGCCTAAAAAATATCAATAATTTACCTTTAAGCCATGTCCAAGCTAATTCATCATAATGAGGGATGTCTAAATCATTATGTTACATGGAAGTGATGATTGTCAACCACATATTGACCACCAAATAAGGACCAATGTACAAAGCCATCACTTCAGCAAATGAGGTTGCTAAATACCATTTGTATAGATAATAAATAACTAAGCACATTCCAAGATTTGAAATAGTTGTTTTGAGTAGCATTTTCTTTGGTAACAACTTATTTGGTACAATAAGATGACTAGTGAACCCTCTTGCTGATCCTCCAGAAACACCAATTAAAAAATAAAGAGGCCATCCCAAAACTGCTATATTGAAGATCTAAATGCAAGTAAAGCACTCTTCTCCCAAAATATCTTTCATCTTTTAGTATATTTTTCCCACCTTTGAACCAATAATTACAGGAGTATGTGTTTCACCTTCATATAAATGATTTGTCTTAGCATGATGAATAGCATGAGAATGTTACAATGAGAAATAAGGTACCAACAATGCTTAATGTAACATGAAACCTAAAGCATCATTCAACCACTTGGTATCTGAGAATGCAAAATGACTACATTCATGACCTAGAACCCCTAAGATTATTTCATTATTATACATATTCCTGTGGCGGTAGTACCTGTTATAAAGGCATATATGACCCAAATAGGTAGAGACAACCAATTCAAGGGGATATAATTATAAGCTAAATATGCCAGTAATGTTGTGCAACTAATTGCCTAGCCCACAGAAACTAAAAATCGTAATTCATTTTTTTTAAATAAATGCTGAGGAATTACCTTCCTGATTTCTATATATAATGTTATTATCTTACATCCAAGGGTTATTTCAAGGTCTTTCTTACTCATTATTTTTAATTAAATTTAATTTATTTAAGGCTAAAAATATCAGTTTTAAGAATATTAAAATTCTGACTACATTTTTTAATATCACTTTAAATTTGATTTATTTATTAATTACCAGTTTTAATAAACTTCAATTTTATATTATTTTGGCTAAAATAATTAATAATATGAATAAAGTAAACAATCTTTTATTCCATGAAAAAGAAATAATATAAAATAACAATTCTATTTCAATAATATTGAATTTTTTTACTCAACAAAAGTGTTTACATCTTAAACAAAGTGTTAAACTATTAGTCTAAATTTCTGTTCAATAATATACTTGATGATCACCTATATCCTAACGAATGCTTTTAATAATCTTGACGGGTATGAAATGCGTATCAAGAACTTCATAATTTATTTAACTCAATTATTTATAAGAAAATTTTCAATCATAGCTATTTCTTTTTTTAAATTACAAAGTGTATTAGAATAATCTACTGTTTAGGGCATCCTTATATCATTTTAAAAATTCCAAAATAGTTTCTCATGTATTCAGAAGAATTTCGAGTAAAATATTGATATTGATACATCTGCTTGAGTTTTATAGGGCAATTTATGAGTTGTAAAATCAATTTACTAAGGGCCAAAAGATGGATGATAATTCATCTATTACCAAAAAACCTCGATGATCTGACATATTTATTGTTTAAATCCAAGATAAAATAATATTGCAAAAGATACATAATAATCATTCCTCGGTTCGATTAATTACAGACAAATACAGAGAGTTAAGATGAGAATTAAGGGATGAGGAATTAGGTCAAAATTGATGTTGAAGAAAGATAATTAAAAATGATTTAAGTACTAAAATTGCTTCTGAATAAGTGTACTATTATTGTATAACCTAAGATACTTTTGAACTAAAAAGAATATATTCTTTAGGATCTTGTTTTACAACTTACAAAAATCCTTTATTTACCATAATCTCAAAATACAGCCTATCAAAATCCTTGTTATTATACATGAATCTTTCGGATGTCTCCTTTTCCTCTCTTCAATTAGAATAAAAATAAGTATGGATAATAATAATTTTGTAAATATTTATCAATTTAAATCCAAATATTAAAATACTAGTATTTCATCATCATTGATGATGGGAAAAGTATTTAGCTTTCAAAATTTAATGTATATTAAANGAAATTTGTTTTAAATGTTCTGTATTTTTGTTTGTAATTGAATTATTTTAGATTGCAATGAGAATTTGCAATAATCTTTTATAACTATCAATGGGTTTTTAATCTACAATATGATTTGAAAATGAATTATTTAGTTAGAAAGTTCATTTTTTTTTTATCGAAAGTCATATTTCCCCTTATTCATGAATTTAAATTTTAGATCTAATCTTATATTTTAGTTATATCCATGCGATTCTCATTACTAGCTTCTTCTATATTACTGAATATGTTAGAGGTGTTAGAAATTCCAATATTACTAATTCTTCCTCAATATTAAAATAGAGAATAATTTGAATTATCTTTGTATGTTTATCACAAATATACTAAATAACTATCATGTCCTAACAAATTTCCAGACTCCATTTCCTTAGTGTTATACTCCAACAAGGCTGGCAGTTTGATAAAGGGATATCCACAATTTATTGGTATCTTGGTGGTATAAATCACCGAGTACTTTTTTAAGATAGATATTAGCCTCCTACAAATAATAAAATTTTAATATACTCTAGCATTGTAATGAGGCAATTCAGAAAAGAGATGATGAAGAACATGTGTGGTGCCAGTGTCAAAATGTTAAGCATTTATCCACAAAGGGTAATTTCTATCAATAGTGCATAAATTGCCTAAAAAATATCAATAATTTACCTTTAAGCCATGTCCAAGCTAATTCATCATAATGAGGGATGTCTAAATCATTATGTTACATGGAAGTGATGATTGTCAACCACATATTGACCACCAAATAAGGACCAATGTACAAAGCCATCACTTCAGCAAATGAGGTTGCTAAATACCATTTGTATAGATAATAAATAACTAAGCACATTCCAAGATTTGAAATAGTTGTTTTGAGTAGCATTTTCTTTGGTAACAACTTATTTGGTACAATAAGATGACTAGTGAACCCTCTTGCTGATCCTCCAGAAACACCAATTAAAAAATAAAGAGGCCATCCCAAAACTGCTATATTGAAGATCTAAATGCAAGTAAAGCACTCTTCTCCCAAAATATCTTTCATCTTTTAGTATATTTTTCCCACCTTTGAACCAATAATTACAGGAGTATGTGTTTCACCTTCATATAAATGATTTGTCTTAGCATGATGAATAGCATGAGAATGTTACAATGAGAAATAAGGTACCAACAATGCTTAATGTAACATGAAACCTAAAGCATCATTCAACCACTTGGTATCTGAGAATGCAAAATGACTACATTCATGACCTAGAACCCCTAAGATTATTTCATTATTATACATATTCCTGTGGCGGTAGTACCTGTTATAAAGGCATATATGACCCAAATAGGTAGAGACAACCAATTCAAGGGGATATAATTATAAGCTAAATATGCCAGTAATGTTGTGCAACTAATTGCCTAGCCCACAGAAACTAAAAATCGTAATTCATTTTTTTTAAATAAATGCTGAGGAATTACCTTCCTGATTTCTATATATAATGTTATTATCTTACATCCAAGGGTTATTTCAAGGTCTTTCTTACTCATTATTTTTAATTAAATTTAATTTATTTAAGGCTAAAAATATCAGTTTTAAGAATATTAAAATTCTGACTACATTTTTTAATATCACTTTAAATTTGATTTATTTATTAATTACCAGTTTTAATAAACTTCAATTTTATATTATTTTGGCTAAAATAATTAATAATATGAATAAAGTAAACAATCTTTTATTCCATGAAAAAGAAATAATATAAAATAACAATTCTATTTCAATAATATTGAATTTTTTTACTCAACAAAAGTGTTTACATCTTAAACAAAGTGTTAAACTATTAGTCTAAATTTCTGTTCAATAATATACTTGATGATCACCTATATCCTAACGAATGCTTTTAATAATCTTGACGGGTATGAAATGCGTATCAAGAACTTCATAATTTATTTAACTCAATTATTTATAAGAAAATTTTCAATCATAGCTATTTCTTTTTTTAAATTACAAAGTGTATTAGAATAATCTACTGTTTAGGGCATCCTTATATCATTTTAAAAATTCCAAAATAGTTTCTCATGTATTCAGAAGAATTTCGAGTAAAATATTGATATTGATACATCTGCTTGAGTTTTATAGGGCAATTTATGAGTTGTAAAATCAATTTACTAAGGGCCAAAAGATGGATGATAATTCATCTATTACCAAAAAACCTCGATGATCTGACATATTTATTGTTTAAATCCAAGATAAAATAATATTGCAAAAGATACATAATAATCATTCCTCGGTTCGATTAATTACAGACAAATACAGAGAGTTAAGATGAGAATTAAGGGATGAGGAATTAGGTCAAAATTGATGTTGAAGAAAGATAATTAAAAATGATTTAAGTACTAAAATTGCTTCTGAATAAGTGTACTATTATTGTATAACCTAAGATACTTTTGAACTAAAAAGAATATATTCTTTAGGATCTTGTTTTACAACTTACAAAAATCCTTTATTTACCATAATCTCAAAATACAGCCTATCAAAATCCTTGTTATTATACATGAATCTTTCGGATGTCTCCTTTTCCTCTCTTCAATTAGAATAAAAATAAGTATGGATAATAATAATTTTGTAAATATTTATCAATTTAAATCCAAATATTAAAATACTAGTATTTCATCATCATTGATGATGGGAAAAGTATTTAGCTTTCAAAATTTAATGTATATTAAAATTTCTGATTTTCAGGTCTTGAATGTCTTTCTTGGCCAAGTTTTCATTAATAAAAAAAGAGCTGAAAAAATAGGTTTCTTAAATATAAGGCAATTTATTTAAAATTATCTGAAATTAGATTGATATAATCAATATTATTTTAAGTGGTTTGATATAGTTGAAAAATGGAGGAAAACCATTCGCTTTTCATTTAAGGAGGAGTATCAAGAAATATTTTGTGGATAATTGGTGTCGTAGAAAACCATTTATGCACTTAAAAATATATTGAATAAAGTCTCCCGAGGTTGTACAAGGGTTAGGTTTGGATGATATGTACTTTTTGCCTTTTCTGATTAATTCCAGTTCCAGAAAAGTGGACTTCCACATTAGCAAGCTGAAAGAATCTGACTACAATTTCATATCTAATAAATTCTTATAAATAGAAACTCTTATAATCTAACATTCTTTTAGGGTATTTTATTTTAAAAACATAATCTTCCTAATTGATACTTTCTAAGGATTGAACAAATTATAGGAACTTTTGATAACACTAAAAGCTCTTGATTAAGTATAATTATAGTTTAAATTTTTAAATTAAATTTTTGAATTTTAATTAATGCTAAATATATATTATGGGATAGAGCATATTTAAATATTCTCATTAATTTGTATCTAATCTAGATAATGTAGTAAAAAAAGTAACTAAAATATTTTTATGGCCGTATTTAATAAACAAAAGATTCTAATTGAAAGCTAATTAGGTTATTTTTACTTAGAATTTTCATTTCTAGAGGAATCTTAGAAGAATAAGTAAAGCGATAACTCATAAATAAAATCAACATAATATCTATTTTATTTACCTATGAAGAGAAACATGTATTGATTACTAGTTGAGAATTTCTATTTTGGTAATTTATAGAAATTCTAGCAATCAATTGAATTCAAATTTCACAATACTTCTCAGATGACAATATTTTGTTGCTTTGAAATAAATAATAATATATTTAGTCGGACTTATAACGTTAGAAAAATAGTATTAACTTCATTCTTAGTAAAATAATGATTATCTATAACATTATGTTACTAAGAAAATCATTTTTTACTATTTGAAATAAACGCTCACTAGATAATTTTACTTTAATTAAGATTGAAAAAGAATTTTGATGTATGTAGCATCTAAATTTATTTTATAAATCGTATCCGCTTTTAAATTTGAATGAAAAACAAACAGGGTTTCTTAAGAATATAAATTATTAAGCANTATAAGAAAATTTTCAATCATAGCTATTTCTTTTTTTAAATTACAAAGTGTATTAGAATAATCTACTGTTTAGGGCATCCTTATATCATTTTAAAAATTCCAAAATAGTTTCTCATGTATTCAGAAGAATTTCGAGTAAAATATTGATATTGATACATCTGCTTGAGTTTTATAGGGCAATTTATGAGTTGTAAAATCAATTTACTAAGGGCCAAAAGATGGATGATAATTCATCTATTACCAAAAAACCTCGATGATCTGACATATTTATTGTTTAAATCCAAGATAAAATAATATTGCAAAAGATACATAATAATCATTCCTCGGTTCGATTAATTACAGACAAATACAGAGAGTTAAGATGAGAATTAAGGGATGAGGAATTAGGTCAAAATTGATGTTGAAGAAAGATAATTAAAAATGATTTAAGTACTAAAATTGCTTCTGAATAAGTGTACTATTATTGTATAACCTAAGATACTTTTGAACTAAAAAGAATATATTCTTTAGGATCTTGTTTTACAACTTACAAAAATCCTTTATTTACCATAATCTCAAAATACAGCCTATCAAAATCCTTGTTATTATACATGAATCTTTCGGATGTCTCCTTTTCCTCTCTTCAATTAGAATAAAAATAAGTATGGATAATAATAATTTTGTAAATATTTATCAATTTAAATCCAAATATTAAAATACTAGTATTTCATCATCATTGATGATGGGAAAAGTATTTAGCTTTCAAAATTTAATGTATATTAAAATTTCTGATTTTCAGGTCTTGAATGTCTTTCTTGGCCAAGTTTTCATTAATAAAAAAAGAGCTGAAAAAATAGGTTTCTTAAATATAAGGCAATTTATTTAAAATTATCTGAAATTAGATTGATATAATCAATATTATTTTAAGTGGTTTGATATAGTTGAAAAATGGAGGAAAACCATTCGCTTTTCATTTAAGGAGGAGTATCAAGAAATATTTTGTGGATAATTGGTGTCGTAGAAAACCATTTATGCACTTAAAAATATATTGAATAAAGTCTCCCGAGGTTGTACAAGGGTTAGGTTTGGATGATATGTACTTTTTGCCTTTTCTGATTAATTCCAGTTCCAGAAAAGTGGACTTCCACATTAGCAAGCTGAAAGAATCTGACTACAATTTCATATCTAATAAATTCTTATAAATAGAAACTCTTATAATCTAACATTCTTTTAGGGTATTTTATTTTAAAAACATAATCTTCCTAATTGATACTTTCTAAGGATTGAACAAATTATAGGAACTTTTGATAACACTAAAAGCTCTTGATTAAGTATAATTATAGTTTAAATTTTTAAATTAAATTTTTGAATTTTAATTAATGCTAAATATATATTATGGGATAGAGCATATTTAAATATTCTCATTAATTTGTATCTAATCTAGATAATGTAGTAAAAAAAGTAACTAAAATATTTTTATGGCCGTATTTAATAAACAAAAGATTCTAATTGAAAGCTAATTAGGTTATTTTTACTTAGAATTTTCATTTCTAGAGGAATCTTAGAAGAATAAGTAAAGCGATAACTCATAAATAAAATCAACATAATATCTATTTTATTTACCTATGAAGAGAAACATGTATTGATTACTAGTTGAGAATTTCTATTTTGGTAATTTATAGAAATTCTAGCAATCAATTGAATTCAAATTTCACAATACTTCTCAGATGACAATATTTTGTTGCTTTGAAATAAATAATAATATATTTAGTCGGACTTATAACGTTAGAAAAATAGTATTAACTTCATTCTTAGTAAAATAATGATTATCTATAACATTATGTTACTAAGAAAATCATTTTTTACTATTTGAAATAAACGCTCACTAGATAATTTTACTTTAATTAAGATTGAAAAAGAATTTTGATGTATGTAGCATCTAAATTTATTTTATAAATCGTATCCGCTTTTAAATTTGAATGAAAAACAAACAGGGTTTCTTAAGAATATAAATTATTAAGCACATCATATACAGCTAAATGAACATAGAGTTTAAGAACTAATTTTTTATTATTTTTAAGAGATGCCAATGTGGTTAAGAAAGGTCATATTTCATTTTAATGCAATTTTTGGGCCCATTTTATCTTTTAACATGTTACTTTCAAGTCTTCTTTATTTATGATTATTTGAAATCGAAATAATGGTAATTGTATTCAAATTTTCGTTTATTGCCTTGATAAAATCTCTTAGCAAAGGATTTGAAATAGAAATAAAAAGTAAGTTTTTATTTTCTTGAAAAAGATATTTTTAATATAAAAAAATCCTATCAGTCATAGATAAACACGACGACTTTACTTTTGTTTTTCGTTTGGACAAGCATGGTTATAATACTTGTTAGAAAATTTAGTTATGGCCATGGTGAGTAATTTGAAAATCCTTAAGTCAATCAGAGAATATCATAGGTTGAGCTCCAATCACTTCTTTAATATAATTTTAATATAATGTAAGTTGCTATAGTACTTTGCTTTATTCGAGCCTCTTCTTTGAAGTCAATGTGCCACAAAAAAAATAGCTACATTTTGCAGAGTAGTCAATAGAAATGTACCCTTCTGCTACTCTGAACTCGGAAAAATTGTCACCTAAGCTTTATTTCCATTGAGATATAGAGAGAGCAATTACACTAATATGGTATCTACTTTTGATTAACAATTTTATAATCACCTAATTAAATTAATAGCAGTAAGGTTTCATTTAAGAGGCGATATTTATAATGAGTTATCAATTAGCAGGTTATTCAATTATTATTTCTAAAAGGTTTAGTTTTAAATTTAGATAGATTGTGCATTTTATGCAAAATATTTAAGATACTCAGAATGATTCTGTAATTAATCAAACCAATATTGAATTATTGGCTGCTGATGTTGGAGGTTATCATATTTTAATTTTACAGCTTATTTTTATCATCTAAGTGTTGGGTGCATATGATTAAATTAAATCATATATTTCATAATCCTATTAAAATCTGAATTAATTGAACAGTTTAGAATGCATTACCATTAAATTAATTTAATATTTGAATTATGACCGCTCCCAGTATCTATTTATTCAATTTCATATACTTAAGTTCAATCTTTAAGATCATACATAAAATATAACAAATTTCTTTCATCATATATTTGAATGAAGTTTTATTCTGATGTTATTTATTGATCATTTTAGAATGAATTGTTTTTTTCAACTCGAATTTATACATATATAATTAGGTACTGCTATAATCAAAATCAATATTAAATTTGCAGAAAATCTGCTCTAGAGGATACTTTTTTGTTTATGTGGTTGACTGAGTATTAGACTTTAGATTGATATTCTATTATCTTTTGTACTACCCAAATAGCATACTTAATTTCAATATTTTCATAAATATTTATATTAAATGAAAAAAGGTTAGTTAATAATCTCCAAATTTAGACACAACTCTTGTAGCTGTAATTTGTTTCGATGGAATGAGGGCTAGATTTCTCCTCCTTAATGATTTACATCAGGGATAATAGCCTACTTATAACAGATTAACAAAATATTTTTATATCTTTGGTTAATTAATTAGTTTCACTTTAAAATTCATCCATGCTGTCTTCCCAATTTTGTGAGATATCCAATTTAATTTTCGTTTACTGAATACTATTTTCTTCTACACATTCAGTCTATTCATAAACCTAGTATTCTCTACTATCTTGGCTTACTATTTAAAAGAGAATGAGCATTATTAACATGAGATATTTATTTTAGTATACTCTCATCTTAAATAAGAAAACTATTGGAATGTTACATAAAATATAAGATATAGGCTCTGATTTTTCCTTTAAATCTCCTCAATATCTCTGCAAACACGGTTGTTAACTCAATTGTCATAACCACTACTCCCTCAATCTTTTGCTGTTTCTCTAAGGACTCTTTAGATAATATACTTCCGTTAGCTTTTTAGATTCTGATCTAGCCTTAATTCATAACTTCCTTTAGCACTTGCATGTGATGAACTTTGTATCCTTTCTTAAAATTCTAATGATGCAAATTCGTTATTGCTAATAATGGATGTTGTAACTACTAATGAAAATTTCGTTTATCATCATTCCACTCTAAATATTAATGGCCATTAAATCCAAAAAAAATTAATAACCGACTTCTTGATCCAGATGGCAAAAAATATTCCCCACTATTATATCTCCCCTTTATTATATGAGGCATTTAAATATACATAATCATTTCTCTTAAAATCTTTTCCAGTTCAAGTCTTTAGATCCAACTTCACATTAAATGCTTAATTCTTGTATTTTTTCAAGGACAATTAATTTTTCGCTCAGTTCAATCTAGAATAAGGTTTATAATATTCTAATAAAACTGTTCATTATCTCATTCAAACAAACCATGTTTATACAATATATTGGTTATTTGCATATTATATTATATCCAATGAACGACTACAATTTTAAAATAATTTAAAAGAAAAAGTAAATATTTAATTTTTTCGATTGAATCTAAATTTAAAATTCAATTTAATACAATAATTAATTAGTTTTTCTCATTTATTTACTGTAATGATATTGTTTTTATTTATTAATAGAAATAGATGAATTTGATAAATAATATTAATAATAATAAAAATGAAAAGTGAATAGATTGTTAGAAAATTGTATAATGAAATAAAGGAATGTCTATAAGGGGTGTATTAAAGTATAGATGTAAGATATTAAATTGTTATGCATTCATTAGTCTTCATTCACCAGAATTGATGCTTTTCTAGATTAACTTCCTTTAGTTCCAAATCCACCTGTTCCTCACAAAATTGTTAATAATACTCCAAAACTTTAATAAATACAATAACCTTTGATTTAAACAATCACTAATTAAATAATTGAAGAAGTTCAACCTATTTTTAATAGAATCATTAATAAACAAATTAAATAGGAACAATTAAACTTAGTTTAACTTGAATAATTAAATAAACAATAAGACAATCATCATCAATCCCATATTAAACCATTTAAGTATCACTTAATCTAGAATCATTCAATTAAATAAAATGAACGGTGTAGAGCAATAGCCTTTAATAAGGATAATTCCATTGTATTAGCTACTTGTCATAAACAAATTAAAGTATTTGAATTTAAAGAAGAAGTGTTGAGGCAAACTTAAATTCTAAGTGAACATCAAAGTAATGTTACTACATTAAATTTCATGAAGAAATCCACTCAATTTATATCTGCATGTCTTGATAAATAAATTATAATATGGTCTATGAATATTGATAATTAATGGATTACCTCATACAAATTGAGTGGACATTCTGATTGGATTAATTGTTTAGTGTTGAACAATAATGAAGATCTTATCATATCAGGAAGTGCAGATCATACAATTAAGTTTTGGGTGAAGCAGAATGAATGGATATGTTCATAAACTATTACAGATCATAAAAGTTAAGTATTAGGATTAAGTTTGAATGAGTAATAGAATTAAGTGATATCTTGTGGATGGGATAATTTAATATTAATAATAGAATAGTCATCACAAGATTAAAAATGGAATGTGATATAAAAGATATCAGTTGAAGTTTTTGGTTGGAGATTATGCTTCATTAATGATAATATATTCACATTTTAACCATATTGTAAAGAGTTCATGGATGTTTATGAGATGAATAGTAGTAATAAATAGTATGCAAAGACAAAAAATATTCCTGTGAAATGTGGTAGTAATGGATGTGAACCTTATTTTCCTTAATAATATATAAAGTCGAAATGTGTGGTTGTTAATAAGAATGGTTACAATGTTAATTTGATAAGGAAGAACCAAAATGCTGATTTTATAACACATTAATCTATTGATTTTGGAAGTAATAATCTATAAGGATAAATGAGTGAAGATGGAGAGTATTTGATCACTTGGGATGATAAATCAAACGAAATTTAAATTAGAAAATATCATTAAGAGTGAATTATTATTCAAATATTTAATCATTTATATTATTATTATAAGAAGAAATTGTTAATATCAAATTTACAATTTGGAATAAGTAATAAATTCGCCAGACTTAAAGTTATATCCCTTCTTTTCTAAATCACTTGTTCACCCAAAATAAGATTTTTTAGTAAAATCTCAACCTAAAGCAATGAAAAAGGATATTTTGTTTAACCTAATAGCTTTCAAGATTTATTAGCTTCTGTCAATCTATTTATGCTTAGTTTTATTAAGGATTTGTAGGTAATTAGATCATATAATTAACTGTAACTATTATTACTATTAATTTTCAATTTACCTCGAATTATCAAAATTGGAGTAGTTTACTCAAAATGACTCTTTACTCTTTCATAATTCAATAATATAAGTCTATCAGAATTCTCTCACTGATATTTTAATAAAGTGGGACAGTTGATAATTTGCTGTTCCATCAAATATTTAATTAAACTTTTCCAAGGAGTATAAAATATTTTGTAACTCATAGAAATAGTGTTGTTAAAATGAGGATTATAAGTCAATTTTATATACTTTTATTACCTTAAATTATTTAAACTTCAAGTATAAGCATGCCAATCACCTATTGATTTTATCAAAATTTGAAGTGTTAGAAAATTTTATCTGTTTGTATATCAGTATTAGATAAGGTTGATAATTAAATCAATTTAATTATAGAAATTTTCTGACAAAGCCTATTTAGCAAATTCATATTTGATATTTTATCTCTTTAATTCGATTTTTTTTTATGGAAACAAAAATACAAAGTTTACTCAAATACTGTTAAATTATGTTACCCATAACTTTTCCATGCTTAATTATTGCAACTAACAAATCTCATTAATATTTGATAATCACTTATTATTCCAATATAATATCTCATGTATTAAGTCAAATGTATAATGATGGTCCAATATTTATTAACTGATTATAAGGAGTGATAGGTTGTACACAAAGTTAATATCATTTTTTGGTGGAGGGGAAGTAATTTTATCTAAATTTGGGTTTCGATTGATATTTAGTATATGATAACGACAAGAAAACAGATACCAGTTTCTAAGATGATTACTTTATATCTATATAATTTCTTATAAAGTGGAATGCGATTGATTAAACATTTAAATCATTATGAATTATCTTGAAATGGCTGATTAATTTAAAAGAATCTTATATTGAAAATGGGAATGAATTGAAAGACATTATTGTTTTTATAGATGTGATATAATTTATTAGAATCGACTAAATTACATTTATGGTTCAATGACAAAAAAGGAGAATGGACTGATAGTTTTAAGGATATTTCAACCTTAAAATAGATTTAAGAAATTCTGATATGATTTAAATCAATTTAGATCGTATTTATAGTAGCCAGAATATTCGGCAGAGGGATTGAAAATGAGTCGATATGTAGATCCACGGTTCTAAGCGGAATATTTAATGATAATTTTACATGTGATTTTTAGATCTAGGAAGGACCTTAAAAGGATATTTTCCTCCGAAAAAAAGTCAAGTAATGAGATAAATATATGAATATGGTATGGAGAATCCTGTAGAAATGTTCGAAGAATTATATTGTCCTAAAAGTTATCAATAGGTTGAGTAGTTCAAAACCATAGCGGCTCGATCGATAATCATTAGTAAATTGAGTTGACTAAATCGTGGTTAGACTTGTTATATAACTATAATCTTGTTTGTAGACCAGAATTAATGATATAGATTGATGCTACTTAAAAATAGAATGATCTAATCATTTAATCAATCTTGGTTTTAGAATTTTGTTACTTAATTATTATACCTTAACACCTAATCAAGATTAAAGTCAATTTTTAATCACATAAACTATAAATTGAAAAAACGAGTATCCGAATAAGCTCTGAATGTGTAGTTGTATTGGGAAAAATCTGAATTAAGGAATAACCTAACTTATTAAGAGAAACATCAATTAAAGGTATAGTAAAGGGGTAATTAAAGCAACTTTTATAACATCAGATTAATCGGGAAATCTGCAGGCAAAGCAAAGAAAACTGTGAAAAAATTTGAACCATAATAATTGGTATTGAGCAGTACCAAGTAAAACTAGGATCAATTAATACCAGTTAACAATGAGAAAATAAATCAAATCGGTTAAGTTTTTCTTAAGATCTAATAATGGATGAATCACTTTTTAGTTTGTAAAGCAAATAGGAATATGATCATTTTAAAAGAAGGAACGAGAGTATAGGTTAACAAGAAGAAATTAATAAATTGAAGAAGATTCATTTGTATTTTGAATGTTAGGTACTGATATATTTGAGGAAAGAATCAAATTTTCGAATCAGTGAACATGCGAATAAAGATTGAGGGAAAGATTTAAAGGTTATGATAGAAAAAAAATGCTATAAATATTGATTGGGATAATTCATCAATGTTTGAGATTAACTACTATTAAATCTAACTCTTTTTATAATGTGTTTCATAATTGTAGTTTTGGATAAAGTTTATTTTGTGGAAGATATAAAGTTGAAGTTTGATCTTGAAGATAACAATGTGGTAAAAAAAATTAGGAATAGAATTGAAGAAAATATATTATGTGTTTTTATGTCAATGCAATTAAGAGCGAAAATGGGAATAACTAAAAAAAACGAATTGCCTTGATTAGAGCTATGCGAATAGTATTATAAAAATAGTTAATACAAATCGATTTATGAATTGTTGTGAACCAGAATTTTTTACTGCTTACTTAACTTGATATATTATTGATCAAAAAAATGAAGGAAAATTATATTAAAATTTTTAAATTTTAGAATATATTATATTCTGACTCTAAAAGCAAACTTGTATATCTTCATAACAATAAATTACTTACTTTATTGTAATTTATTGTTAGTCATTAAATTGGATATTGATAATCATTCATTCACAATAAAATAAAATCCTAATTGCTACAAAATGCATCAATGAAAAAGCTTAGTTTTTCACTTTGCAACCAATTGATCAAGCAAATATTGCTTGACCTTGAAGTTTAGCTTTGAAAGAATTTACCTCATATATTATTGGATCATCTTTAATTTAACATTTGATTCAAAAAAATGTCAGTTTATTTTATGTTAGGATCTTTTAGATATGAGAGAATTCATAGATGTATTTCTTTTGAAAATATAATAAATAAACTGAAGAATTAAAATTTTTTGCTTTCTTTTCAAACAAACACCTAGTATTAGGTAGAAATAATACTTTTTATGAGATTTTTGCCTTGGTAATTTTTACTAGAACCTAGTTTATTAGAAGTTATTATTTGTGTTTATAATATCATATATTTATGCTTTAGGATATATTCAAGTTATATTTGCACTTATGTATATATCCAAAGTGAGACAATGAAATTAGTTAAAACGCTCCATATATTGTTCCCTTCAATCTAATCACTATCTATCCTCAAAGAATTTTCTTATTTCTAAGCGTACCACAAGCACTTTTCAATCTTTCTAAAAAGTCCAAGATGTATATGCCTTAAATCTAATAATGTAAAATTTCTGGCATAAAAAATAGGCCTTGAAAAAATTATTTATAATAAAAAATTAAATAAGGAGGAAGCTATTTGAGTAAAGTAAGGTAACTAATAAAATAATTAGGTGATAAATTATTATGTTGCAAATATTTTATGATATTTTCAACTTCTTGTTCTTTCAAATTCAATCCTTGCTAAAGTTGTTTCAGTTTCTTATAGCGAACATTGTTCATTAATGATGAATATATTTTTTGAGAGGTTTTGATAATAAATTATTGTTGTAAGGATTAAGTTGTTACGTTCTTAAGAACTTTATCAAAGTAAAATTACCCTTGAAAAAGGTTGGAAGTTAAGCGATAATAGAAAGCTGGATTATATTACATGATGAAAATCTCTAAAATAATAGTCAATAATTTATGATTGATTAAATTATAAATATAT
>CAJJDP010000200.1:13434-24034 GCA_905182995.1 Paramecium octaurelia | reverse complement strand
TATTAATGATTCTATTAAAAATAGGTTGAACTTCTTCAATTATTTAATTAGTGATTGTTTAAATCAAAGGTTATTGTATTTATTAAAGTTTTGGAGTATTATTAACAATTTTGTGAGGAACAGGTGGATTTGGAACTAAAGGAAGTTAATCTAGAAAAGCATCAATTCTGGTGAATGAAGACTAATGAATGCATAACAATTTAATATCTTACATCTATACTTTAATACACCTCTTATAGACATTCCTTTATTTCATTTTACAATTTTCTAACAATCTATTCACTTTTCATTTTTATTATTATTAATATTATTTATCAAATTCATCTATTTTTATTAATAAATAAAAAAATTCCACGAATTAAAATAAGTTCATTGCAATAACAAAATATGAAAATCTAGAAAAATACAAAAGTTAAGAATATCTTATAATGGGGAGAAAATTAATTTACTTAGATTGAAAAGCAAAAATCTTTTATTTATACGTCATTGTTAAATTGCTATCTTAATATAATCCTTATATAGATTTTAGGATATATTTAATCTTACTTTATTATAACCTATTTATTAAAATTTTGTATAATTTTATACGTAATATTAGCTCTTGGAGTGTTTCTGTGATAGAACTTAAAACAGGTTCTACCAATGTTGAAACATAGAACTAATCGAATGAATAATAAGGGGCTAGTTATGAAAATAGGTCTTAATTTCATCTTGAGCTCCCATATTGACTTAAATTAAGCACTATTTAGGAAATGAGTGTTAATTGTAATTGCAAGTACAAATCATGGAAATAAACTTCTGGAACATGGATGAAAGATTAAATATGTAGGAAGGAGTTTATGGAAAGGTTAGAAGAAGATATATTTCTAAGTTAAGAGAAAAATTAATATTCTTTTGTTTAGAAAGGAATTGATTACGATTCATTTGGACTAAACTCAATAGAAAAAGGAAGATCAGAATAATTATGGAACAGATTTCAAATTCAGCTCCAAAAGTTAAGGAGCACATAAGAACTAACTGAATGAATTGCTAGGCAAATGAAATTACTGAATATACAAAGTTGTAAGAAGATACCAAAAGAAAAGAGTATCAATAAGAAGCAGCAAAATGAGATAGAAATTTATTATCATTAACTATAGTGATTAGAAAGTCGACGGTCTAGCTGAAAAGAATCAGTAGGATTTGCATAGTTAGAATAAGATTTAAGATTTGAATCTTTTGAGTAGAATAGGTACAAATATGATAATTTTTGTTTTAAAAACTTCAAAGTAATTATTATGTTAGGGGATTCTAGTCATATCATAACTTCTTGCTTTATTACTTATGAGGAAAGAAATGAATTAGCTTGGTTCAAGACTATGAGCCTCATGCAGAATAGTAGCCACATAATTTTTAATTTAAAGGCTCTGTTTCGTTTTTATTATGTCATAAACAAAAAGCTGAGATATTTACTCTTTAAAGGTTAGACATCTTGTAAATGTGGGGATTCGAAACATTTAAAATCGAAGGCAATAACTAAGTCTATCATCAAATAAATTTGTTAATTAATTTTGATTGATTAGGCTATTTTTCTTCGATTATTTTAAAACTTATCCAAATTTATTTTAAAGGTTAATAATCATTTACAATGATTATATCATATTCTGTTTATGTATTCAAAACCTACTGATAAAATCTAAATTGCTTTGAATTATAATCCTTTGTAGTAGAATTCCTTGGTAGGAGTGCAACTTGTTTTAAATTTAATAAGACACCCGACAGTGAGAATGATACGTTATACAGGAGAAAATAAGGCCATAATGAATAATAACTTCAAATTGAAGGCATCATAGAAAGGATTCCTCATATAATTGAAAAGGAAAAGAGTTATTAAATTATGTGGAGAAGGAGGATTATTGTACTACCTAAAGTGATATTATAAAGACTGAACAATAAAATAGTGAAACTGCAAATAGTAAGATGGAGAGAATAAGCTAGTACCTGCAATTTATAAAACCATTTTGATTTCTACTATGTTATCCATGTTTCAATTAAATCTTAAAAATTCTTGAACTATTTTTAAATATATTATTTAATGATAAAGGAATTCAATTACAATATAAGTTGTAAGATGATATTGAATTTCAGTTATAATTCTTTATCATTGCAAACCATTTTTAAAATATGGTTATTAATTATGATTTCAGTTAAAAGATGGAAATTGCCAACTTAATCATGTCTAACCTATCACTAATTTTTTGATTCTTCCTATGAATACAGAAGCAACATTGTCATTATTAGTTTTTTTTACAAATGTTATTACTTAGAATTATCTTCTTTACTCAATTATCTAGTTACCTTTTCCTTTCTTTTTTTCAACCTCTCATAGTTTACTTTGCTTATGCTTTAGTTGCAATGACAAACTATATGATGCTTCTCTCTAATTTCCTTTAGAAATACATGAAGTTTTTAAGCATATATTTCGAGATTACAAAGAGTTACACTTAGTTATAGATCTACCCTTTGAAGTTTTTGTAACTTTTGTATACTTATATATTATCTCAAATTTAATAAGTCAATGTCATTTGTTTACGATTTAAATTTCAAAATATTCAATCATCCTATTCTTTTCTACTATATAAAACCCGAAATCATCTCCTATAAAGTTACTCTTTCCATGGATTTGGGTTGTAGGCTCTCTAACCTATTAATATGTTGTTTTTTTTTATTTCATTTTTCTTATGGTATCGCAATACCTTTCAAAGTTCCTTATGATCTTCCGTTAAGCATTCTTTCAGTTCAGCTTTATTCTGGCAAAATCATTTTTTAATTTTTCACCTAATAAAATAATTCAAAAGATTTCAAAAATTTTAAAGGCTTTAGATATATTACTTATAAGAAAAAACAAATATCTCATATCATTTATTCACATTATTCTCAATTTATAAACATATTGAAATTGCATATCAATTTGATACAAATATTATCTTTTGATTTTTCACTATTTCCTATTTTATGGAGAGCAAAATTTATATAAATTATTTCTTAGAATTGAATGTAAATTCTATTTTTAAATTAAGTTTTCGTCCTTGTTTGTCTTAATATTTACCCTTATCTTTCTTGCCATTATTATAAAGGAGAAATTATTGATTTTGAAAAGTCCAGTTAATTGGTCTTTAACCTAGGATTGAAAGAGCCCAGCTTGTAATTTTCTAAAGTTAACATACGTTAACAATCAGATTTTGATGTTAAGTACTTTCTTTCACTCAATTTCCATCTTATATTTCTATTAAATTTCCTTTTCTCTTTTGAATCGCCTATCCCAAAGAACAAACCTTTCAATCATTTTCAAACCTATCTTGGGAGGTAAAGTTTTACGGAACAGGGTTTATTTATTTTATTTTGATTTTTAATAGAATCGATCATCGATAGATTTGTACCCTAATGAATTCTATTCACTAATTTTCTTCATAAATTCGATATAGATTATGCGAATAATCTTTACAATTTAATTTATTATTAGAAATTAAGAATCAATGAATTTTATCAGTTTTTGGCCTCATAACATAAATTAATATGTTAAAAAATCCTTGATAAAGGGTGATAATAATAAAAATGGCCAATATAAGTTAATTCGAGGTATATTTATCTTAGCTCCTCGAGAGATAAGAAAACATCGTTGTTGCTTGCGCATCAAAAATAGAACTTTAATCTTTTTTTTTATTCTTTTTCTAATTTTTGTATTGTGCTAATTTTTGTAAATCTTATTAAAATGCTATTATAAACTTTTTAAGAAATATAATGTATTTATTCATCCTATTCTTATTTATTCAACATAATTATTTTCTTTAAGGAGATAATTGAAATGCTTCATTCATACTTATTCACTTCATATTGTGACTAATATTCAAAATCACAAATTTTTGGATCCTTAATTCCACTATTTTTCTATTAACTAATAATTCTATAAATATAAAAACCTATAATATTTTCTTCATCATATACTCTTAAACTCAGCTTCTCTAAAAGCACAATAGGGTCTTTAGTTTCATAAATTGTATTCAAAAATAATTCTTCTATTTTTGTTTTCAACAACTCCGAAATACTTTATAGATCTCTCTGGTGTTTATAATTTAACGAGAAACTCAGAATTAACATTAGTTTTTTCAGTGCTTATTAATAAAAAATCTTCATATTTTTTGGCCAAGTAACATAATGCCCTAAAAAGCAATTTAAACTTCTTTAATGTTTAAAACATAGAATAAAATATTTCTTATATATAAATATATCCTGCTAAAACCTTATACTTTTAACCTTAATATAATCTCAAACAGTCAGATTCTTTATTAATTAATAATATAGTTACTTTCTATAATCATTACTGAAGGGAGATTTTGCTTTTAATATTCATAAAGATTCAATTTACAGTGTCTATCCTCCTTGAGAAGCATTTGTTTCACCCATACAAAATACTGAAAGTGATAACATTTAAGAAGTGAGTAGCCAAAACAATTTTTTTACTATTTTATGAGTCATATCAAATCTATACCTCTTATTAAAAGCTTTTGCTTGTAAATATTTCCATCTCGAATCTTATCACATCAACCTTTATAGTTAAATATATCCAAGAATATATTAAGAATGCATCATCAATTCTCGTCTGCTCTACCGTTATTGAACTGATCAATTATTTCCTTTCTTGTTTTACTATCATCTAATCCATTCACTCTTCTCTCAATTAAACTCTTGTCTAAAAATACCAATTCTCTGTATCAGAAATTTGTACAATTAATTTCTGACCGACAATTCCTTACATATGAGGAAGTGTTTTACATTTCTATATGATATGTATAAATTTATGGACTTAGACCTCAGGAAAAACTGCTTTCAGGTAAGGTCCATTACTCAATAGATCCTATCGCTCAAGGATATCACATTTTTCTATCATTAGTGTATCTCCGAACCCCAGCATTCTAAATCTAGAAATTAACACTATGTAAGCGATAGAACAACTTCGATTATTCATTATCTTTGCGAATCCTAAACTAATCCTTCTATACATTAGAAACATTCTTCTAATTTTTCTCTTTTTCAAAATTGAATGATAATATAGTTTTCCAAACTATAGATACTTATGAATCGTCCATATGAGCCTACTTCTCTATTCTATAGCAGAACATCTGCTTTAGAAAGCCTTTTGTGATACTTTTCATTATTAAGGTAATAATCTGATTACTTCTGCTTTTGGATTAATACTAAGTCAGGCTTAAATGTTCTTGAATTAGTCCATTCATCCTTAATTCTCCTATCAATAAATTAGAGCACTATTAAAATTATAAATTTTATAACAAAACTTTGAACAATTCCTTAGGATTTTATTTTTGTAATCTTCTATATCTTTGAATTTATCAACCTGATTTCACATTATTGTGAAATGAATTTATCTTTCTATTTCTCATTTAGAAAATGGCTTTTTTAGTTGTTAATTATTATGCTATTAAATTCTATTCAATATTAATATTAATGGTATTGTTTCTAAAGATGTTCTAATCTAATTTATCTCTCTTTATAGCAATAACAAATCTATACGTCTTAATTTTATTTTTTTTGTCCAATCTTTAATTATTGTTATTTTAGAGAAGGTTATTAATTTGATAATATTATCAAATAGCAGCATTTTGATTAATTAATTATATTTCAACCTAGTATTAACTCATCTTTGAGGAAAGTTTAATAACTCTCACATTTCAATACAGAATTGGAAATGGTCAGCATGTAAAAATAGAATATTAATCAAGAAGAAGTTGTTTTATAAAGCTTAGCGCAGTAACGAGCCAGTGGATGTAGAATATTTCGATTTTTAAATTGATATTTGTTATGGATATTGAATCATATCCTTTGGAGGTCCATACTCGAAGGACAGAGCGTTTAAATATCTCGTTCCATTTGGCGATGCAACAGCACAGTGGGCATCTCATAATTTCGTGAATAGATATTCTCACTAACCCTTTCTATCATAAAAATTTATTAAAGTAGATAATCATTCTCTTCCATACTATTGTTTCATCATCCCTTATCTTATGGTAATAGCTTATCCATCCTTTTCCCCTTCTATTCTCATAACAACAATGTAAAGAGTGCTGTGTTCTCTTAAGAAAATTGGATATCAGAGGGCAGATATAGGAAGTTTATTTTTGAAGGCAGACCCAGATCATTATTTGGTATTTCTTTAAGTCCATATTTACCAAGCATACTGTGTTTTATCTCCATGAACATAGAAGCCCTGTCCATATTTTATATTCCTCCCGCTGCTTCTCTTGAATTAGTTAAGAGATCCAGTTTAGCATAATGAATAATTTGAGGTAATTGTGACATCCGAATTCCTTTACAATTCCTTTTAGTTCTTCTGGGAACATATTATTTGGTAAAGAGATGTCTTTCCTTCCTTCAGAAGAGCTACAATGATCTAATTAGGAATTTTTTCTACTCCTCCTATCTCAATTAGTTCTCTTTTTCTACTACCCTTTTTTCCTGATGGCGATCTCTCCCTGCAGATCGATTCTCATCTTACGGTACATTCATTAGCTTCAGATTGAGCCTGCCTATGGCATCTTCACTTCAACTATAAGGTTATCTATTTTTGATTCATTTAAATGTTTTTCCAATGTTTGAACGCCTTACTAAGTCTATTCCTTCATTAGCTCCTTTCAGGTTTCTTTATCCCTTAATTAAAAGTTTCTTTCTTCCTCTAGCAATGCTTATTTAATTGAACCAGTCCTATGTTATCACTTAAACCTCCTTACTGTGTGTAATATGATTCTAAATTATCCATTTTGGATTTGTGTAGAAATACGTGGTAGATGCTGGTCATTCCGAAAAATGTCTATTTGAAAATCTTTTCTTGTCTCCTTGTTTGTTAATCCAGATTTTTTGGAGTGATTATGAAAGGAGCCCCAATTACCGAGTGTTTGGCCCATCAGGGGTTCACATCGACACGAATTCCTTTTTCGATCATTTTATTTTCAGAACTTCTTTCATTCAATAAGACCCATCTCTCTTCTCCACCAGCAGCTTATTGGTTTTCTAAAAGTTCGACCAGTCTTTGTTTTCTCTTGCTTTTGGCTTCGATCCGCCTATGAATAGTGTTTTAAAATAGGGTCCTCCTTTCCCCACTTGTCTAAAAATGACCTAATCAAGCATTACGCTGTCAAGAAGTCTTCATAAATACTCTTTAAAGGTGATGTTGATGATTAATTTCCTTAAAGGGCACTGTTTCCTTTGCAACCAGAATTGTAGAAATTAATAACATTATTGATTTCGATTTAATTATTAAGCTCTGCATGAAAAATTATATCTAACCTTAGATAAAAATTATCCCATAGTTTACTTAAGGCTTTGAATATCCTCTTTATTACAAATAGAGATCAATTTACAAACCTCTAGTAGTACGACGAGAGCAAATTATAAAATACATCTATAATTATTATTAATTAATCAATCACTTATTAACTCTATTATTTTATGAATAGCAATCAATTTTCAAATTTATTCGTTTAACGAAATTCTTGATTAATTTAGCAATAGCATTTGTTATCAAGTATTTCTAGCCTCCTCAAAAATGAGATCCGTATTTCAACAACTTTTTCAACTTTCACTTCAGTTAATATCTAATTGTTGATTATTAATATTTTCAATTTTAAGAGCCTAACTATTAAACCAGATTAAAGAGAATAAATTTAAAAGATAACACTAAACATGGAAAATAGAATGGTGATTTAAACTTGTACAGAAATTTGCATTTTAAGTGAAATAGCATACTTAAATATCACATAAATTATCATAATTTAGATAAAATTTAAATTTTCAAATTGAAATAGAAAACTCTGTCTATTTAGCAATTTGTTAAGAACAAATTATTAAAACCATTCCCTATTTACACTCTTGAAAATGGCATCATTCACAATTTTGTGAATTCGACTCTTCTTCTCGACTTAAATATCAGAATAGTATCATTATTCCCAAGAAAATAAAGATATTAGATAAATTATCCTAAAATTAAGTTTACAAATTTTTTTTATTCAGAGAAATTTTAATCCTTCATAAAAAAACTTGCATAATTATTTTAATTTTTTAATAGAAATACTAATTATTTATCAAATGAGTAGTGAATAGATTGTTAGAAAATTGTAAAATGAAATAAAGGAATGTCTATAAGAGGTGTATTAAAGTATAGATGTAAGATATTAAATTGTTATGCATTCATTAGTCTTCATTCACCAGAATTGATGCTTTTCTAGATTAACTTGCTTTAGTTCCAAATCCACCTGTTCCTCACAAAATTGTTAATAATACTCCAAAACTTTAATAAATACAATAACCTTTGATTTAAACAATCACTAATTAAATAATTGAAGAAGTTCAACCTATTTTTAATAGAATCATTAATAAACAAATTAAATAGGAACAATTAAACTTAGTTTAACTTGAATAATCAAATAAACAATAAGACAATCATCATCAATCCCATATTAAACCATTTAAGTATCACTTAATCTAGAATCATTCAATTAAATAAAATGAACGGTGTAGAGCAATAGCCTTTAATAAGGATAATTCCATTGTATTAGCTACTTGTCATAAACAAATTAAAGTATTTGAATTTANTAACTATGCAAATCCTACTGATTCTTTTCAGCTAGACCGTCGACTTTCTAATCACTATAGTTAATGATAATAAATTTCTATCTCATTTTGCTGCTTCTTATTGATACTCTTTTCTTTTGGTATCTTCTTACAACTTTGTATATTCAGTAATTTCATTTGCCTAGCAATTCATTCAGTTAGTTCTTATGTGCTCCTTAACTTTTGGAGCTGAATTTGAAATCTGTTCCATAATTATTCTGATCTTCCTTTTTCTATTGAGTTTAGTCCAAATGAATCGTAATCAATTCCTTTCTAAACAAAAGAATATTAATTTTTCTCTTAACTTAGAAATATATCTTCTTCTAACCTTTCCATAAACTCCTTCCTACATATTTAATCTTTCATCCATGTTCCAGAAGTTTATTTCCATGATTTGTACTTGCAATTACAATTAACACTCATTTCCTAAATAGTGCTTAATTTAAGTCAATATGGGAGCTCAAGATGAAATTAAGACCTATTTTCATAACTAGCCCCTTATTATTCATTCGATTAGTTCTATGTTTCAACATTGGTAGAACCTGTTTTAAGTTCTATCACAGAAACACTCCAAGAGCTAATATTACGTATAAAATTATACAAAATTTTAATAAATAGGTTATAATAAAGTAAGATTAAATATATCCTAAAATCTATATAAGGATTATATTAAGATAGCAATTTAACAATGACGTATAAATAAAAGATTTTTGCTTTTCAATCTAAGTAAATTAATTTTCTCCCCATTATAAGATATTCTTAACTTTTGTATTTTTCTAGATTTTCATATTTTGTTATTGCAATGAACTTATTTTAATTCGTGGAATTTTTTTATTTATTAATAAAAATAGATGAATTTGATAAATAATATTAATAATAATAAAAATGAAAAGTGAATAGATTGTTAGAAAATTGTAAAATGAAATAAAGGAATGTCTATAAGAGGTGTATTAAAGTATAGATGTAAGATATTAAATTGTTATGCATTCATTAGTCTTCATTCACCAGAATTGATGCTTTTCTAGATTAACTTCCTTTAGTTCCAAATCCACCTGTTCCTCACAAAATTGTTAATAATACTCCAAAACTTTAATAAATACAATAACCTTTGATTTAAACAATCACTAATTAAATAATTGAAGAAGTTCAACCTATTTTTAATAGAATCATTAATAAACAAATTAAATAGGAACAATTAAACTTAGTTTAACTTGAATAATCAAATAAACAATAAGACAATCATCATCAATCCCATATTAAACCATTTAAGTATCACTTAATCTAGAATCATTCAATTAAATAAAATGAAAGATGTAGAGCAATAGCCTTTAATAAGGATAATTCCATTATATTAGCTACTTGTGATAAACAAATTAAAGTATTTGAATTAAAATAAGAAGTGTTGAGACATACTTAAATTCTAAGTGGACATTAACATAATGTTACTACATTAAATTTCATGAAGAAATCCACTCAATTTATATCTGCAAGTCTTGATAAATAAATTATAATATGGTCTATGAATATTGATAATTAATGGATTACCTCATACAAATTGAGTGGACATTCTCATTCGATTTATTGTTTAGTATTGAACAATAATGAAGATCTTATCATATCAGGAAGTGAAGATAAGACAATTAAGTTTTGGGTGAAGCAGAATGAATGGATATGTTCATAAACTATTACAGATCATAAAAATTATGTATTCTAATTAAGTTTGAATGAGTAATAGAATTAAGTGATATCTTGTGGTTTGGATAAGTTAATATTAATAATAGAATAGTCATCATAAGATTAAAAATGGAATGTGATATAAAGGATATCAGTTGAAGTTTTTGGTTATCGATTATGCTTCATTAATGATAATATATTCACATTTTAACCTTATTGTAAAGAGTTCATGGATGTTTATGAGATGAATAGTAGTAATAAATAG